>JBBPBX010009421.1:27931-38241 GCA_038048925.1 Garcialebias charrua | reverse complement strand
CTTTTAGAGAATAAAAGCCAAGCACGCACTGACCACTTCGGACTTGCTTCAAACACGTTTGAGCCTGGCTCCAAGCGAGTTTGAAGTGATCTCCCATTTGCAAGTCTGCTTCTTAAAACTTACTCTTGTATTTCTTGTGTGGTTCTTTTTAAGGTAAAGTTAAAGCTCCCCTGACATGATCTTTCAACTTTCCAAAAAATGGCACAACATATATAAATATTAAGATTGACCTCTGACCGTTTTTGCTAAAATAATGTTAAATGAATGAAAATTCCTCCCAAAAACAGTTTAAAATTAGCGCCATTTTTTTAACACGATAAATAGGGATTTCGCCGTCGCAGGATGATGACGTCATAACAAGAGACGTGTCTACTGCGCAGCTTGAAAACAATGGAGGAGCTACAAACTCGATCCGTCCAATTTAGCCATTTAAAAGTTAATATTTTAGCGGATTGTCTGCAGAGAAGCCAAAGTTATTTCCAGTAAACAGCAGGTTATAATTTTTTTTCAGCTCCTGCTGGTCTTTGGAGACTTTTCACTTCATGAGGTGAGCTGCTGTGTGGAGTTACATGAGCTGCATGTGGACGAGGCAGAAGTAATTCTACAACATGTACATCGTCTCCAGCCTCCACAGCACTGAAATGGTAATATATTAGTTAATGTTTCTAATAATTATTCAACATTAATTTATAGTTTAAAAAATTAGTCCCTTTTAAAATATCTGTTAAATATATTATTCTTTTATTTTATTTTGTTTGTGTTTTCAGGTTTCCAGGTCTCCAGTCCATCACCTGAGGCTCTTCCTGTTGAACCACTAGTACAACCCAGACTTTCACATCACAGCAGGTAAGATTGCATCAACAAAAAGAATAGTACTCAACAATATTCTTTGATGTAAATCTGTTGATTTTCTGTGGTTCTGATGAGGGAAGTGACAAAGTGGATGCAGCATTCAGTCCATAATGGACCCAGATGTCCCCTGCATCCAGACCTACAACACATGGACATAAGAGCACCAGTAGACCATTTATAATTAATTAAAGTGAGTGGAAATTTTCAAATTTAATAATATTAATTCATGACAGTTTGAAAGTCAGATATTGCATGGACCAAAACATGCCTAAATTTTACATCAGTTAGACGAAAGTATTCATTAGAAAAGCCTCAGTCCACAATTGGCTCACAACCCAATAGGGCTTATGTGATGTACATTTTGCCATTTGCATCAGCCCATGTGGATCCAGCCAGGTCCTTAAGATGTCACTTGTTTATAGGCCAGAAATGTGTGGCTGTGCAGCATAGATGCTCACAAGTCATTTTTTGCAAGTCCAAGTCAAGTCTCAAGTCTCTGATCTCAAGTCCAAGTCAAGTCTCAAGTCTCTGATCTCAAGTCCAAGTCAAGTCCAAGTCAAGTCTCACGTCTCTGATCTCAAGTCCAAGTCAAGTCTCAAGTCTCTGATCTCAAGTCCAAGTCAAGTCCAAGTCAAGTCTCAAGTCATTGATCTCAAGTCCAAGTCAAGTCCCTAATATTTGAGTGACACCGTGAATGAATGTATGCTATTCATTCGCAAACAATGGACATTAAATGTCTCTCCTTTTAAAAATATCCAGGTTAACATTAGGTTAACACACTGACGCTAAGCTTGTTTGTAGCAGCTGCTAACAACCTTTTAGGCAGTGACTACACGTTACAGCTTATTTTTATCTGAATGTAGAGGCCAAAACATTACATTAAATGTCTCTCCTCAATTCAATTCAGTTCAGTTTATTTATACTGTATAGCTCCAAGTCACAAGTTGTCTCAGGGCACTGAACAGAAACAATCAAATATAAAAATAAGTTAACAGAAACTTTAATATAAAAATAATGGTAACACTATTTATCTGAGGAGACTGCTTTGAGTTTAACTCCATGTTATAAAAAAGCTACAGTAGTTAGCCAGAGTTATTTCAGGATGACTACTTACTATGAATTTCTCACAGGGCAGATTAGAGCCAACATGGAGGACTCACCAACATATACTACTGTATATGTTTATTATTGTATTGTATTACTGTATTTATTATTATAATACATATAATATTGTCCAGTGTCTGATGCTGCAGTCATGTTACTGAGCTCCCACTGATGGGCTAACCTGGTTCCACCACAGCAGCAGGATCTTCAGACAGAACGGCTGGTGGGATGTCCTGGTATCTGCAGCCCTCTCTCCATTTGTTTCTTCATGGACATGGAGCTGTGAAATTATGTTGTGCCTCTTCCTCAGCAAAAACTTCCTCCAGTGGAGACTTTCTGGACAGACTGCAGGAAGTTCCTAAACAAACAACAGGTTTATCAGTATTATCAGTAAAAAGAGATTATTAAATCATTTTTAAGACTGAGAATGTATACAATTATTAGCTCTGTTGTTATTGCCTAACTAACCTATTCAATAATTCTTCAAACTGTGACATTCACTCATAATGGAATGAAAGAGAACATAAACAGAAATTATATAATAATGAAAACTAGAGACATTAAAACATTTTAAAAGACACAGAGAACTTTAAATGAATTAAGAATGTTAATAAGTGTTGGATTTGAGTGCAATGTAAGTGCAATCCATGGTTGAATTGAATCCACATCTGAAAAGGGATGCAACCTTTTCACAACATATGCTGTAACTGTTTTGTGGCACTCGGTTACACTGACGTATTTACCTTGGACAGTCACTGGTGAACACTGTGAAGCCATTTCAGGTCGTTTGTCTAAGAAAAAAAAACGAGCTAACGTTAGCATCGTGTTTGTATTTGAGCTGACTTACCGCTTTAAGCGGAGTATAACTTGTTAGCTGCCTTAATGTTGGTATGAGACTCGTTTATAGTTTATTTATTTACCTGATGGAGCCGAAGAGGTAGCGATTAGCGAAAAGTTCGGCGGAGCGTTTTGCAGACGGACCACTCTGTACTTCCGGTCGGATACGAAGCGAAAATAATCTGGTGGAGCGCGTCAAAGACGGGACACTATTTTACTTCTCCACCCTCCTTTGCATGATAGAAAATTATTGCAAGTGCTGCACTAACCTGACTGGTCATTTTATTAATTAGTACGCTTTCGATCCCGGAGGCACACTTCCGGTGGATTCTTCTTCGTTGGTTTTCAGCGGTGGCTACTTCCGGTCAGCTAACTAAACTAGCATCGAACATTGGAATCGCAAATTAATATTTTGAACGATTTCGGGAAAACCGACAGTTAGTCCCGGTTCCGAACGATTCTCGATGCCCAACCCTATTCACGAGTCTCAAATGGCGAGTCCGAGTCGAGTTGGAAGTCTTTTGAATGCAAGTCCGAGTCGAATTGGAAGTCTTTTGAATGCAAGTCCGAGTCGAGTCTGAAGTCTCTGTTTTTGCGACTTAAGTGCGACCCTCCCTGGGCTGCCACCTTACCGTGGTGGAGGGGTTTGAGTGTCTCAATGATCCTAGGAGCTATGCTGTCAGGGGCTTCATGCCCCTAGAAGGGTCACCCAAGGCAGACAGGTCCTAGGTGAGGGATCAGACAAAGTGCAGCCCAAAAACCCCTATGATGAGTACAATTAATGGACTAAGTTTTCCCTCGCCCGGACGCGGGTCACCGGGGCCCCACTCTGGAGCCAGGCCCGGAGGTGGGGCACGCTGGCGAGCGCCTGGTGGCCGGGCTTTTACCCATGGAGCCCGGCCGGGCACAGCCCGAAGAGGAGACGTGGGTCCCCCTTCCCATGGGCTCACCACCTGTGGGAGGGGCCAAAGGGGTCGGGTGCAATGTGAGATGGGTGGCGGCCGAGGGCGGGGACCCTGGCGGTCTGATCCTCGGCTACAGAAGCTGGCCATTGGGACATGGAATGTCACCT
Source organism: Garcialebias charrua (assembly GCA_038048925.1). Classification (NCBI taxonomy): domain Eukaryota; kingdom Metazoa; phylum Chordata; class Actinopteri; order Cyprinodontiformes; family Rivulidae; genus Garcialebias; species Garcialebias charrua. The sequence continues at coordinate 34,376 of JBBPBX010009421.1, read as the reverse complement.
CTCTGGTGGGGAAGGAGCCTGAGCTAGTGTGTGAGGTTGAGAGGTTCCGACTAGAAATAGTCGGACTCACCTCAACGCATGGCTCTGGCTCTGGAACCAGTTTCCTTGAGAGGGGTTGGACACTCTTCCACTCTGGAGTTGCCCCTGGTGAGAGGCGCCGAGCAGGAGTGGGCATACTGGTTGCCCCCCATCTTGGTGCCTGTACGTTGGGGTTCACCCCGGTGAACGAGAGGGTAGCCTCCCTTCGCCTACGTGTGGGGGGACGGGCTCTGACTGTTGTTTGTGCCTATGCACCAAACGGCAGCTCAGACTACCCACCCTTTTTGGAGTCCTTGGAGGGGGTATTGGAGAGTGCGCCTCCTGGGGACTCCCTTGTTCTACTGGGGGACTTCAACGCTCACGTGGGCAATGACAGTGAGACCTGGAGGGGTGTGGTTGGGAGGAACGGCCCCCCTGATCTGAACCAGAGTGGTGTTCTGTTATTGGACTTCTGTGCTCGTCATGGATTGTCCATAACGAACACCATGTTTAAGCATAAGGGTGTCCATATGTGCTCTTGGCACCAGGACACCCTAGGTCGCAGTTCGATGATCGACTTTGTTGTCGTCTCATCTGATCTGCGGCCGCATGTCTTGGACACTCGGGTGAGGAGAGGGGCGGAGCTGTCTACTGACCACTACCTGGTGGTGAGTTGGCTCCGATGGTGGGGGAGGATGCCGGTCAGACCTGGCAGACCCAAACGTATCGTGAGGGTCTGCTGGGAACGTCTGGCAGAGTCTCCCGTAAGACGGAGCTTTAACTCCCACCTCCGGGAGAGCTTTGAACACGTTCCGAGGGAGGCGGGGGACATGGAGTCCGAGTGGGCCGTGTTCCGCGCCTCTATTGTCGAGGCAGCTTATCGGAGCTGTGGCCGCAAGGTTGTTGGTGCCTGTCGAGGTGGCAACCCTCGAACCCGGTGGTGGACACCGGCAGTGAGGGATGCTGTCAGGCTGAAGAAGGAGTCCTATTGGGCCTTTTTGGCTTGTGGGACCCCGGAAGCAGCTGATAGGTACCGGCAGTCCAAGCGGCATGCGGCTCGGGTGGTTGCTGAGGCAAAAACTCGGGCGTGGGAGGAGTTCGGAGAGGCCATGGAGAATGACTTCCGTACGGCTTCGAGGCGATTCTGGTCCACCATCCGGCGTCTCAGGGGGGGAAAGAGGTACGAGACCAACACCATTTATGGTGGAGGTGGCGTGCTACTGACCTCAACTCGGGATGTTGTGAGTCGGTGGGCGGAATACTTCGAAGACCTCCTCAATCCTACTGGCACGTCTTCCACTGAGGAAGCAGAGCCTGGGGACTTTGGGTCGGGTTCTCCGATCTCTGGTGCTGAGGTCGCCGAGGTGGTTAAAAAGCTCCGCGGTGGCAAGGCTCCGGGGGTGGATGAGATTCGCCCGGAGTTCCTTAGGGCTCTGGATGTTGTAGGGTTGTGTTGGCTTACGCGACTCTGCAATATCGCGTGGACATCGGGGGCAGTTCCCTTGGATTGGCAGACTGGGGTGGTGGTTCCCCTATTTAAAAAGGGGGACCGTAGGGTGTGTTCCAACTATAGGGGGATCACACTCTTAAGCCTCCCTGGTAAGGTCTATTCAGGGGTTCTGGAGAGGAGGGTCCGTCGGATAGTCGAACCTCGGATTCAGGAGGAGCAGTGTGGTTTTCGTCCTGGTCGTGGAACACTGGACCAGCTCTACACCCTCAGCAGGGTCCTGGAGGGTGCGTGGGAGTTTGCCCAACCAGTTTACATGTGTTTTGTGGACTTGGAGAAGGCATTCGACCGCGTCCCTCGGGGGGTTCTGTGGGGGGTACTCCGGGAGTATGGGGTACCAGGCCCTTTGATATGGGCTGTTAGGTCCCTGTACGACCGGTGTCAGAGCTTGGTCCGCATTGCCGGCAGTAAGTCAGGCTCGTTTCCGGTGAGAGTTGGACTCCGCCAAGGTTGCCCTTTGTCACCGATTCTGTTCATAACTTTTATGGACAGAATTTCTAGGCGCAGCCAAGGTGTTGAGAGGATCCGTTTTGGTGACCTTAGAATCGCTTCTCTGTTTTTTGCAGATGATGTGGTCCTACTGGCTTCATCAGTTCGTGATTTACAACTTTCACTGGAGCGGTTTGCAGCCGAGTGTGATGCGGCCGGGATGAGGATCAGTTCCTCCAAATCCGAGGCCATGGTCTTGAGCCGGAAAAGGGTAGCATGCCCTCTCCGGGTCGGGGAGGAGGTCCTGCCCCAAGTGGAGGAGTTTAAGTATCTCGGGATCTTGTTCACGAATGAGGGAAAACTGGAGCGTGAGATCGATAGGCGGATAGGTGCAGCGTCCGCAGTGAAGCGGGCGCTGTACCGGTCTGTCGTGGTGAAGAGAGAGCTGAGTCAAAAGGCAAAGCTCTCAATTTACCGATCGATCTACGTTCCCACCCTCATCTATGGTCATGAGCTTTGGGTTATGACCGAAAGAACAAGATCTCGGATACAAGCGGCTGAAATGAGTTTTCTCCGCAGGGTGGCTGGACTCTCCCTTAGAGATAGGGTGAGAAGCTCAGTCATCCGGGAGGGACTCGGAGTAGAGCCGCTGCTTCTCCACATCGAGAGGAGCCAGTTGAGGTGGCTCGGGCATCTGGTTAGGATGCCTCCTGGACGCCTCCCTGGTGAGGTGTTCCGGGCACGTCCCACCGGGAGGAGACCCAGAGGAAGACCCAGGACGCGCTGGAGGGACTATGTTTCTCGGCTGGCCTGGGAACGCCTTGGGATTCCCCCGGAGGAACTGCTCCAAGTGGCTGGGGAGAGGGAAGTCTGGGCCTCCCTACTTAGGCTGCTACCCCCGCGACCCGACCCCGGATAAGCGGAAGAAGATGGATGGATGGATGGATGGATGGAAGTGCGACTCGAGTCAGAGTCCCAATTTCGAGTCCCCATCTCTGCTGTGCAGACTATGCAAACAGACAACATATGATTAATGATCAAACTTTTCACAGGGTGGTGCCAAACACAAACAACCAAAGACAACCACAAAGTAAGTATAAGCAGAGGAAGAAAAACACCAAATTCCATCCACATTTAGACAATTTTATCACTTAGTGACTATAATGACACCTAAATTATGTCCTTATGTTCTTACTGAGAATCTGTGTTTTTTTCTTGTTAATGTTTTTAAATGGCTGAAAATGCAGTTCATAACTGTCACCTATCAGGCTATGGCTCGAAACTGTAGAAAACTGAGTTGAATGTTGTGGTGTAACGGGCAAAAAAATGAGTATGTGCAAAATCCCTACAGCTTACACATGTGGACATGGACATTCATGGACATTCATGTTGATGCCATTCATCCATCCATTGAACATTTGTGTTCAGGCTGCTCTTTAATGTGCCATATTATTTTACATTATTAGTGTTTAGTGTATATCTTAGATCTGTTATCTGATACTGTTTCTTGTTATACTTTATATATTTTTGCTATTTATGGGTGTTACTAGGACCTTGGGTACACTATTTCGTTCCACCTCATGTACCACATGTAATGTGAATGACAATAAAGAACCTTGAATTATCTTTACCCACTTCCTTTTTGGGAAGTGGGGGTCATTGGTGCCCATATCCAGCCGTCACTGTGTGAGAGGCGGAGTACACCATGGACAGGTTGCAAGTCCATCACAGAGACACATGGAGACAAATGAGTCAAAAAGCCATTCACTCTCTCACTCACACCCAGGGACAGTTTAGAGTTACTCCCACACGACACAAAAGGAAGAAGCGGGTGAAGATAATGGATGGACTTACAATGGTGTTCAAACCTTTGGATGCATCTGCTAATTATTATCAATGATTAAGTGTACTTAAAGTATTTACTGGTACCACTTGTATTTGCATTACTTCCCTACACATTGCCAGTACTCATGATGTTAATTCAATGTTACAAACTATGTAGTAAATAATTACTTTGTTGTGTTCTTTTCAGTGGTGCCACATTTTCAAACTAGGGCTTAAAGGGAAGTTTATCCAATTTTTAACATCAAAGTCTGTTTATCGGTCCTATAGAATATTCCTGCATATGTTTTAAAGAAGTTATCAAAACTGTTTGTATCCCTCAGGAAGGTGCATTAATTCTACTACTTGTAAATTCCCTCAAGTGATGTTGGTTGTGTCTAATTGCTAAATTTAAGAAAGGAAAAAAATATTTATAAAGGCAAGAAGACATAGCCTTAAAATGTATACTGTGGTGTTCCTCTCTACTTAAGGCACAGTGGCTTCAGCTTACATTACCATGTATGAGCTAACTCAAAACTATTTACATTTTTTTAAACCAAAACCCCCAAACTGTTTCATCCCATTAATGATAATCTATCACTGCCCACCATGGATTGTCAAAGGGCAATACTATTGTGCTCCCATGTGAATGTGGGTTTATTTTGTGCTAGCAAAATATCTGATTAACCACTAACTCTCAAAATAATTGTTAGATATGCATTTACAATGATGGACATTTCAAATCATCCCATTTAAGATAGCCACTATAATTGATCAACTTTAGAAAACATATACAAAGTAAATACTTTTTTCATTTATTTGTTAACTTTTGGTATGGTAGTAGCCAAGACACATTCTAAACACATACTCTGAGAACTAACATTACTCATGAGATTATGCACAATATTTTGACAATATCAATTAAAAGGTTCAACACCTCATACAGTCTCCATGTACTCCAATAAGGTTTGTTTTAGCTATAATTTAATGTAAAATTATTATTTTTTAAATTACGATAAAATTTGATTTTTTTCTATGATGAAAGTGTTATATTTCATTATCTTTGCACATTACTACTGTATATAGCCCTTACTAGACTAACATTGGTTACAAAAAAAATAAATTGCTTTCATCTAGTTATGTTTTAGGAATACAGATGAGCTTTACTACTGGAACCTGAATACCACTTTCCTGGAAGGGGAGCTAATGTTGTAGATATCCATATATTCCTGCATAATGTGTTCAGACTAAAACTGCCCATATTAAATGTCACTTTGCTTGTGGTAAGGTGACACTAGAAGAGGCTGATACAACTTTTGGCAGAGATTCTCTTTCAATTGGCTTCCTCAATTCTAATGAACATTTTGACTTTGTACCAAATGTGTATTGGATGTACAGTATATGTATTGATTTAAAGAAAATGCTATTTAATGACAACTTAAAAATTACCTAAGCTTAAGAGGTAAAGGGGTAGTTTGGCAAACTCTTTAAGCGACATCTCAAAGAAATTTTTCAAAGAAACGTTCAATACAGAAACAACTGGACTTTATTGGTAACAGAAGATGTTTCGCTCTTCATTCGAGGAGCTTTCTCAATTCCAAATCTCTAAGCAATCAGCAAGTGTGGCATTTATCCCAGTGAGTCATCCCTACTACTGTGAACAAGCCAGGTAATCAAGTTTACTCTAGAATAGTGAGGAACAGCAGACATTGAACCACACAATTAGCTCTCTACCTGGAGACTGCATAAACTCAGACTCGTTGGGAACAATATGCTGTAAAACTCATTCAAGTTCACCATCAAGCAACAGCATGCATCTTCAAAGTTGGATGGAAGTAGAATTTGGGAAGTACAAGTAATATTCCTACTCCCAGAGCTAAATAAATACTTAGTCTAGTGTCAGTTTTTGGTACATAAAATATTCTGGCAAGTTCCAGTCACAATTTTATTTGAGTTCAGTTTTTTTTATATTAAAACAAAATCGTATTACTCAAAACTCACTCACCAACACCAAAGTAGCATGAGGGCAAGGAAATAGAATACATCAATCTGTCATAAAAAAAGCTATAGACACTACTGTTGTACTACTATATACAGGCCTACTACTTTTCTTTTAAGAGATTATTCATAATATATTCTTGATTTGTTTAATATAATTTTTTGCATTGATTTTCCATTGACACTGGTGGGGTCTGGGGGGTGGGGGGTCTGGGGGTTCCTCCCCCAGAAAATATTGAATAAAATAAATGCCATTTCCTGCATTTTGGTGTATTTTAATGGGTTGTTTAACATCTGAGTGAGTGGTGGCGCAGAGGTTAAGAAGGTGCGCTTGTGATCGGAAGATCGCCGGTTCAAGCCCCGGTACCGACAACATCAAAGATGTGGGTGGGATAAGTGAAGCGGTCACACCTGTCTCCACCCTCATCTGCCCCACTCTGGGCCCTTGAGCAAGGCCCTTAACCCACACCATCTGCTCCCCCGGGAACCCTAGATATCAGCTCTCTGCTCCACACAGAGGGCTGTGGTTGCTCGGTGGTCTGTGGTTGTGTCAGGAAGGGCATCCGGCGTAAAAACAACTGCCAAATCTTCATGCGACTAGATCGCTGTGGTGACCCCTAACGCAGGGAAAAAGCCGAAAGAAGAAAAAAAAAAAAAATTTATTATATACAT
>JBBPBX010009421.1:0-22064 GCA_038048925.1 Garcialebias charrua | reverse complement strand
CATACCCCAGCTTTAATGGTTCTTTATCTAGACAGCAAAAACTAATATAAGTGTAGTGGAACACCTGATTTCTGACTTTTTGGTTAAAACACCTGAATTCACTTTTTCACTGCAGCTCTCAAGTGAATCTCCTTTTCTCTGAAAAACCTACAATGAAGGACAAAATTACTGTTTTATTCCAGTTTACTTTGAATTAAGAGACACAAATCACTCAGAAATCGATTTCCTTTTAATTTGTGTTAATTCAGAATTGATCAACAGTATATTTTTGTCATTTAATGATGATCTGTTATTTGCATGAGTTGACACTCCTGTGCTAGGTTTATTCTTCAGTACAAGTGTGCTTTAAATCTAAGGTACAGTTCAAGGTAACTTCTTAAGTGAAACCTCTTTGCTTTGTCTATCGAGCTAGACATAATATTTCACTTTACTGGCTAGTCCATCAGGCCGGTTCTCTAAACAGTTTTCCTGCTATCCTTCAGAGATCTTCTGACTCTGGGAACTGAAAAATCACTCCTTTACTTTCTTAAAACAGCCAATAAGCGGGATGAATTGGGCTGATCCTGCCCTACACATAAAACTCTTACTTCCCATTTTGGCTTCAGTGCACAGAGAAGAATGAACTTGGTTCTTCTCTGAACTGGTTGAACGTTGTGGTCATTTGCCAATTAGACCTACGTTTCTCAACCAGAGTTACCACAGAGCTTTGCTGTAACTCACTCATTTCTTTTCTGGAAGAATTTGTTTTCTGAAAGTTTTATTTTGAAAACCAATCAGGACGTGGTCTTGTTTCTGCCAAGGAAAGGCGCTCTTCACGTATCGTTGAATCAGTAAACACACGCTGAAGTCAACTGGACGTCTACCAGACCACACTCCATTAAGTGTCCACTCTGCTTCTCAACTCTTATCTCCAAGAGACGTATTGTCACCGGGTAAAGAGTCGTTGCTTGTTTGCTGAGCGTGCAAGAAGTCCAGCCGGACTTGTTTGGAAAAAGTGTCACCCTGTCTCATTCAAAATAATTAACTTCTGTTAAACTTCATCTTTCATTCCATTTCTTCCTCTTTAAACTTAATTTTCCTAAGCCAGTAACTCTCAAGTATACGTGCCAGCAGAAAAGTTAAACCTTAACTTGTCTGTTTGTTTCAATTTGAATTTTGTCTACAGTAGTTATTAAATCAGAGCTAATCTCGATACAAATGTTTGATGTACTTTTGTGATTTTCTCAATAAAAGGTTCATCTCTTGGTGGATCAACATAAGTTGACGTTTCTCGTGAAATTACATTTTGTCTAGTCACAGTTAATCGGTTTAATCCAAAAAAGAGTGAACTCGTTTGAATTTGGGTCAGATAAAATCTGCGCCAACTTGCACCTGGAATATGGTAAAGTCAGGAAACTGACCAGAACCTAAATTCCTACATGTTGGTGACCCTTAAGTGTTTAATTACATTTTGGGACACATACGTGTTTAACTACAGTGGTAAATGTAAAGAGTAGTGATAAATGTAAACAGTAGTGGTAAATGTAAACAGTAGTGATAAATATAATTAGTAGTGATAAATGTAAACAGTAGTGGTGAATGTAAACAGTAGTGGTAAATGTAAACAGTAGTGATAAATGTAAACAGTAGTGATAAATGTAAATAGTAGTATGACTATAGACAGCAATGTAATTCAAACAGTAGTGGTAAATGTAAACAGTAGTGATAAATGTAAACAGTAGTGATAGATGTAAACAGTAGTGATAGATGTAAACAGTAGTGATACATGTAAACAGTAGTGATAAATGTAAACAATAGTGATAAATGTAAACAGTAGTATGACTATTGGCATTGATGTAATACAAACAATAGTGCAAATATGAGAAGTAGTGCAAATTGAATGAGCACATGACCATGTGTTGAGTGTATAACCCGTTTGATGATACAGAGTCCAGTGTTAAAAATATTTGTGTTGTGTGGTAATGTGTGAACATTTTTTGTGTTAAGGCAGTATAAGAGGGAGGGGAGGCAGAGCAGAAAGAGAGTTTAGCATCCTGGCTACCTGATGAACAGAGCTGTCTCTCAGTCTGCTGGTTCGAGCCTGGAGACTCCTCAGTCTCCTCCCTGATGGCAGCAGGCTGTTGTGTAGTGGGTGTGTGGGATAACCTGCCATGCAGAGGGCTTTTCCAGTGAGGCAGTGGATGTGTAAGTCCTGTAGTGAGGGGAAAGATGTGCTGACAATCTTCTCAGCTGCTCTCACGATGCGCTGGAGGGTCTTGCGGCAGGATGCAGTACATGCACCAAACCACACTGTGATGCAGCTAGCCAGGACACTTTCTATGGCACCCTTGTAGAAGGTGCACATGATGGGGGTTGGAGCTCCAGCTCTTTTCCGCTTGTGGAGAAAGTAGAGGCGCTGGTGAGCCTTCTTGGCCAGTGATGCAGTGTTCCTGCTCCAGGACAGGTCCTCTGAGACGTGCACTCCCAGGAACTTGGTGCTGTCCACTCTCTCCACTGTGGTGCTGTTGATGGTCAGAGGGGCATGTTGGGCATCCCTCTTCCTGAAGTCCACAACAATCTCCTTTGTCTTCTCCACGTTGAGAGTGAGATTGTTGTGTCCGCACCACAAGGCCAGGCGGCTCACATCGTTCCTGTAGTCCGTCTCATCATTGTTGCGGATGAGACCCACTTCTGCTGTGTCAACCGCAAACTTGATGAAGTGGTTGGAGCTGTATGATGGTGTGCAGTCGTGTGTTAGCAGGGTGAATAGAAGGGTGCTCAGCACACATCCTTGGGGGGCCACTGTATTCAAGGTGAATGTGCTGGATGTGTTACTGCCGACCCGTACTGCCTGTGGTCTCCCGGTCAGGAAGTCTAGCAGCCAGTTACACATTGAGGTGTTCAGCCCCAGACTGTCCAGTTTAAGGATGAGCTGTTGGGGGATGATGGTGTTGAATGCCGAGCTGAAGTCGATGAACAGCATTCTAACATAGGAGTCTTTCATGTCCAGAAGTTTGAGATCTGTGTAGAGGGCAGAGGAGATGGCATCGTCAGTTGAACGATTAGGCCGATATGAAAATTGGAAGGGATCCAGGGAGGCAGGGAGGACAGATTTGATGCTTTTCATGACTAGCCATTCAAAGCACCATCAGGATGGGGGTGAGTGCTACTGGACGATATACAGTAATTAATATAATATAGTATAATATAGTAATATATATAATCCGTTGGAATCCTGGCAAAAACTAATGCAGACATGTTCCTGTTTTTGATTTTCTACATCTACCTTATAATCTGTCTGTTTGCTACTTTAATATCTGTGTTTTAACCTGTTAAAAAAAATCTGTATTTCTCTCTTATGTGTGTCTATTGTTGATTGTTCAAGGAAAATCTACTGTTGCTGTTGTCATCATTCTTTAGTTTGTAGACAGGTCTCTCTTGTAAATGAGTCCTCGAGGCTCAATGTGATTAACCTGCCTAAATAAAAGTTGAATGAATATGGAAAACACATTTTGACTTAACCAATTAATATATTTTCAATGGCAAAATATGCAGGCTTATTTCATATTACTTTCATACTATTCCCTTTCATTGCGGACTTTATGTATTTACTATCTTGCTTTAAATGATGACAATATAACAAGTCACTACTGTTGTTTAGAAAGTGTTTATATTGGAACTAATGCTTGCTTATTCACATACAGTTACAACAGCTAACCTGTTCCTTCCATACTGACAGGAATAACCCCCTCATCACTCCTGGCTCTGCTCCTGACCCTAAATCACATTTTAAAAATTATCATAACTCAGCACATACAGTATTTCCCCTTTTTAAAAAGCCTTATGATCAGTTCAAGCCAGTTCCATTAAAGGGTTGAATCATCTAGCATCTAAGGGCACATTTCATATAGAGCAAGTCTTCACCGGACTCATACTCTTCATTATATACCGGTAATTATAATAATATTCAGCCAATGAGTAATCCTACCTTCCCACTCTGGGCCGCTGCAGGATGGTGGGGCTGCATCTTGCTTCTGACTCTTAAAGGGGAGCACAGATAGGTTTTTAAAATTGTTGTGGTATGTCTGTGGGCTATCCAGACAATGTTCATTCAATTTAATACACAAAATAATTCTTAGATAATCAATTATACCCTTTTTAATTCTTCCATTTTTAACTTTTGTTTTGAATGACTGGTTTATGATAATGAGCTGTCATGGCCACGCCCTTCAAATATCTGTTTACATTAACTCCGCCCTCTGTAACAGCCAGTATCTCTGTGTTGTTGTTTTAAAATTAGCTCTTTTTTAAAAAGAGTTAGTGTTAACCTTTCCTGCTCACCCTAACCCAAGCTTCAAAGCAGCTCTGCGCCATGATGGACAAAAAGCAACAGCTACAGGACAGATGCACCTGACGTGCAGCAGGTCCTCGGATGGATGGATGGATGGATGGATGGATGGATGGATGGACGGACAGACGGATGGATGGATGGATGGATGGAAGGATAAAGCTTGGACCTCAGTCAGTAAAGAATCCATCTGTCTGGGTTCAGGAAGGCAGGATGTTTGATGGAGCTGACGTGGAGGAGGAGGACGCAGCTGCTCTGAGCGCTGCACCTGTTACCTGCTCAGGAGTTGACAGAACTCTTCAGTGACGCAGAGGATGAAGAATTCAATGAGTTTGAATAAAAATAAATAAATAAATATATTTTTTGGTGTTTATCTTGTTACATTTTAAAGAGATGCAGGTTGTTGCAGCATGTTAGTAACATGTAGTAACAAGTAACATGCCTCAATAGGTAAGTAGAAACTACGTTGGTTTTCCGTCCCAAACCTTACGGGTTCAATTCCCACATGGTACAACTTTTTTTTAAAATTCATTCCAGATTAAAAAAACACAAGAAAACTATTTACAAAACAACAAGAAATAAAACAATACATGAAATGAAAGGAAGCAGAAGAAGAAAATAATCTTATCTGCCCCTAAAAAAATATTTGTGTTGTGTGGTAATGTGTGAACATTTTTTGTGTTAAGGCAGTATAAGAGGGAGGGGAGGCAGAGCAGAAAGAGAGTTTAGCATCCTGGCTACCTGATGAACAGAGCTGTCTCTCAGTCTGCTGGTTCGAGCCTGGAGACTCCTCAGTCTCCTCCCTGATGGCAGCAGGCTGTTGTGTAGTGGGTGTGTGGGATAACCTGCCATGCAGAGGGCTTTTCCAGTGAGGCAGTGGATGTGTAAGTCCTGTAGTGAGGGGAAAGATGTGCTGACAATCTTCTCAGCTGCTCTCACGATGCGCTGGAGGGTCTTGCGGCAGGATGCAGTACATGCACCAAACCACACTGTGATGCAGCTAGCCAGGACACTTTCTATGGCACCCTTGTAGAAGGTGCACATGATGGGGGTTGGAGCTCCAGCTCTTTTCCGCTTGTGGAGAAAGTAGAGGCGCTGGTGAGCCTTCTTGGCCAGTGATGCAGTGTTCCTGCTCCAGGACAGGTCCTCTGAGACGTGCACTCCCAGGAACTTGGTGCTGTCCACTCTCTCCACTGTGGTGCTGTTGATGGTCAGAGGGGCATGTTGGGCATCCCTCTTCCTGAAGTCCACAACAATCTCCTTTGTCTTCTCCACGTTGAGAGTGAGATTGTTGTGTCCGCACCACAAGGCCAGGCGGCTCACATCGTTCCTGTAGTCCGTCTCATCATTGTTGCGGATGAGACCCACTTCTGCTGTGTCAACCGCAAACTTGATGAAGTGGTTGGAGCTGTATGATGGTGTGCAGTCGTGTGTTAGCAGGGTGAATAGAAGGGGGCTCAGCACACATCCTTGTGGGGCCCTGTATTCAATGTGATGGTGCTGGATGTGTTACTCCCGACCCGTACTGCCTGTGGTCTCCCGGTCAGGAAGTCTAGCAGCCAGTTACACATTGAGGTGTTCAGCCCCAGACTGTCCAGTTTAAGGATGAGCTGTTGGGGGATGATGGTGTTGAATGCCGAGCTGAAGTCGATGAACAGCATTCTAACATAGGAGTCTTTCATGTCCAGAAGTTTGAGATCTGTGTAGAGGGCAGAGGAGATGGCATCGTCAGTTGAACGATTAGGCCGATATGAAAATTGGAAGGGATCCAGGGAGGCAGGGAGGACAGATTTGATGCTTTTCATGACTAGCCATTCAAAGCACCATCAGGATGGGGGTGAGTGCTACTGGACGATATACAGTAATTAATATAATATAGTATAATATAGTAATATATATAATCCGTTGGAATCCTGGCAAAAACTAATGCAGACATGTTCCTGTTTTTGATTTTCTACATCTACCTTATAATCTGTCTGTTTGCTACTTTAATATCTGTGTTTTAACCTGTTAAAAAAAATCTGTATTTCTCTCTTATGTGTGTCTATTGTTGATTGTTCAAGGAAAATCTACTGTTGCTGTTGTCATCATTCTTTAGTTTGTAGACAGGTCTCTCTTGTAAATGAGTCCTCGAGGCTCAATGTGATTAACCTGCCTAAATAAAAGTTGAATGAATATGGAAAACACATTTTGACTTAACCAATTAATATATTTTCAATGGCAAAATATGCAGGCTTATTTCATATTACTTTCATACTATTCCCTTTCATTGCGGACTTTATGTATTTACTATCTTGCTTTAAATGATGACAATATAACAAGTCACTACTGTTGTTTAGAAAGTGTTTATATTGGAACTAATGCTTGCTTATTCACATACAGTTACAACAGCTAACCTGTTCCTTCCATACTGACAGGAATAACCCCCTCATCACTCCTGGCTCTGCTCCTGACCCTAAATCACATTTTAAAAATTATCATAACTCAGCACATACAGTATTTCCCCTTTTTAAAAAGCCTTATGATCAGTTCAAGCCAGTTCCATTAAAGGGTTGAATCATCTAGCATCTAAGGGCACATTTCATATAGAGCAAGTCTTCACCGGACTCATACTCTTCATTATATACCGGTAATTATAATAATATTCAGCCAATGAGTAATCCTACCTTCCCACTCTGGGCCGCTGCAGGATGGTGGGGCTGCATCTTGCTTCTGACTCTTAAAGGGGAGCACAGATAGGTTTTTAAAATTGTTGTGGTATGTCTGTGGGCTATCCAGACAATGTTCATTCAATTTAATACACAAAATAATTCTTAGATAATCAATTATACCCTTTTTAATTCTTCCATTTTTAACTTTTGTTTTGAATGACTGGTTTATGATAATGAGCTGTCATGGCCACGCCCTTCAAATATCTGTTTACATTAACTCCGCCCTCTGTAACAGCCAGTATCTCTGTGTTGTTGTTTTAAAATTAGCTCTTTTTTAAAAAGAGTTAGTGTTAACCTTTCCTGCTCACCCTAACCCAAGCTTCAAAGCAGCTCTGCGCCATGATGGACAAAAAGCAACAGCTACAGGACAGATGCACCTGACGTGCAGCAGGTCCTCGGATGGATGGATGGATGGATGGATGGATGGATGGATGGACGGACAGACGGATGGATGGATGGATGGATGGAAGGATAAAGCTTGGACCTCAGTCAGTAAAGAATCCATCTGTCTGGGTTCAGGAAGGCAGGATGTTTGATGGAGCTGACGTGGAGGAGGAGGACGCAGCTGCTCTGAGCGCTGCACCTGTTACCTGCTCAGGAGTTGACAGAACTCTTCAGTGACGCAGAGGATGAAGAATTCAATGAGTTTGAATAAAAATAAATAAATAAATATATTTTTTGGTGTTTATCTTGTTACATTTTAAAGAGATGCAGGTTGTTGCAGCATGTTAGTAACATGTAGTAACAAGTAACATGCCTCAATAGGTAAGTAGAAACTACGTTGGTTTTCCGTCCCAAACCTTACGGGTTCAATTCCCACATGGTACAACTTTTTTTTAAAATTCATTCCAGATTAAAAAAACACAAGAAAACTATTTACAAAACAACAAGAAATAAAACAATACATGAAATGAAAGGAAGCAGAAGAAGAAAATAATCTTATCTGCCCCTTCTCAAACTATTTTTTTTCAAACACTCTTTTATTGGATAAAAAAGTAGAATGTGTTAACAGGCATATTAACTCATTTTTTTATCCAATAAAAGACAAACGTAAAATCAGTTGTTTGAATCGAGTGTTTGAAAAAAAAAATAGTTTGAGAAGGGGCAGATAAGATTATTTTCTTCTTCTGCTTCCTTTGATTCCATGTATTGTTTTATTTCTTGTTGTTTGTAAATAGTTTTCTTGTGTTTTTTTAAATCTGGAATGAATAAAAAAAAACAAAAAAAACATTGTACCATGTGGGAATTAAACCCATAAGGTTTGGGATGAAAACCCAACACTGTTTCCACTGACCTATTCCGGCATGTGAACTTAGCTTGGTCAACTTCTCCTTTAAACAAACCGCTCCTCATAAAATTCTGGCTACGCCCATGTTTTATACTGAAGTGGGTTGAGCCCAGAGCCATATATATAGAGAGTTCCGACACGCTTTGATCTCACCGACAGGCGGTCAATCGTTCCAAACAACGGCTATGGAAACCTTGTGGAGCTGTGCCCTCTGGCGGCGACGGAGCGCTACTGCAGGCAGCTTCAGACTGTAACCAGAGCCATGGAACAAATCGCCCCCTCCATGACCCACGTGACTTCCGCATTCCATTCTTACAATGGAACTCTATGGACGTGTCGTAACTCTCACTTTATATGACTCTGGTTGAGCCTAACCAGGGGTTGCTAGGTGAGGGGCTGGACTCAGGTTTGAGGTGGGTTGTGGCTACGGTTTGTGACGTCACAAACCGCAAGATTTGAAAACGAAGTGTTTCTATCAAAGATAAATAAATATACTTAGAGTAAATAAACCACTGGGTGCATTTTTTTGGCCCTAGGACAGTTTTTTATGAAGTACATAGTACCAAAGTTGAGTAAAAAAAACATTAAAAAGTGAATTTTGCATATGTGGTCCCCAGTGGTGGGCAACGCTAATCAAAAAATTAGTTCCACAATTTCTAAAACGCTTATTAATTTTTTTAGGTCCACAATTTCAAAAGCACAAATGTCTTATAAAAATTAGGGGAAGCTAATCTAATCCGCTATTTATATTCGACAATTGGTAGCCGGCAGCGTTATGCAATATTTGCACTACACTGCCAACTGAAAAGTAACTAAAATGATCCTAAAAGGATGAAATTACAAAAATCAAAGGATTTATTTAATACTTTACGTACATATATTCTATTCGGCCACAAAATTAACAAAAAAGAGAATGATCTTTTAATCCCTAAAACCACTTTTAAATCTCAAATACACGGGTGTGTCGCCACCGCATTTATACATAAAAGTAACCCAAATACATAAAACTAACGACTCACCGTCGAGTGGTCGACACAAAACACACAATAAAATCCTCCGGCCACGTTAATTTGGCTTGAAACAGCGGGGTTCTCTGCGGATTTATCCATTAGTAACCCAGCACAACCAACCAGCTAGACACAGAGTTAGCGTCCAGTTCACCTCTGACCCGGAAGATGTCAACATTCTATAGGTAGTCAACAGATTTAATGAAAAGTAACTAAAATACATAAAACTAACGACTCACCGTCGAGTGGTCGACACAAAACACACAATAAAATCCTCCGGCCGCGTTAATTTGGCTTGAAACAGCGGGGTTCTCTGCGGATTTATCCAAGAAACCCAGCACAATCAGCTAGCCACAGAATTAGCCTCCGAGTTCACCTCTGACCCGGAAGATGTCAAGATGGAATAGTCCATTTTTAGTAGGGGGATAAAGAAATCGACCGGTTTTTGTATTGCGTATTTAATGATCGTTTTCATCGTAACTATAATTATTTTTATGTTAAATGTACATTAACAAGCAGGATCAATGTTAGGGATGTAGGTGACTGGCCGGGGGCGGGGCCGGGGCCCCTGCTGAAATGGGATCCCCAGGCACATGGTAGATCCGAGTCTGTTCTCCGCTCTGCTCCCTCCCCCTCCAACCCTCCCTCCTCTCTGCTCTTTACGGTGAGGGAGGGGAAAAAGGTAAAACAAGCAGCTACGGAGCCAGCATAAGAGCTTGTAAATAAGTTTATTGGTTTTTACTGATAGATAATTAGTTATTAGCGGTACTGCATTTTAAATAAAAATAGCACAAATCCGCTTATGAATTATAAAAGTTAGTCAAACCACAAAAACGCTGACAAAAAGTTTAGGTCCGCTGTAAGCGGATTAGCGCTTTAGCGCTCTCTAGCGGTCTGTGCCCACCTTTGGTGGTCCCCTTTAAGGGCTACAAGACAAAGTTACAGTTATGTGGCGTTGCATCGTAATATTATTTAAATTATAAAACAGTATGTTATATCACAATGCCACACACCACACAATGCATTGACTTTAAAACTTGAACTGTGTTTTGCAGGCAAAGTTCAATATCATGTCTTACCTGTTTCATCGTCTACATGTACAGCTACAAACTGCAGCTGTTTGAGTGAAAAATGTGCCAATGTTTGTACATTTATCTGCGTCTGTTTCCAGAGCCTTTCTCTTTTTAATTATTCTCGTCTCTGCACCACCCTTACTTTTTCTCCCTTCCATCTTTCCACTGACCACACTTACATGTCACCTCCGAGAACGTAACAAAAAACAAAACTAAAAGTGGAGGTGGGGCAGCCCTGGGTTGAGGAGGTGCAGCCTCCTGCATCTGCTGCGGTGATAAACTTATGATGACATGGGAATAAATGAGGGGCAGGGCAGCCCAGGAGCAGTGCGGTAGTGTTGTTCTGTGTTATATGTTGTTAAAAATGTTGCAAAACATTTAAAAACAATTTTAATTAATTAAAAAAAATCAGGGAGTGGCAGCCCTGCAGCCCACAAATCAGACCAGCCCACCGGGAAATCTCCAAGTCTTGCAGATTGGCCACTCTGGGCCTGGTCAGTGGGATTAACCTATCTAAATAAAGGTTGAATGAATTAATTCATTTTTACTGCCTACATGAAACAGCTGGCATTCACTGTGTTAATCATACCTAATTATGTTTATTTTTATTTTTGCTTAGAATATTGTTCCTTAGATGTTGCTTTGTTTTGCTGTCATGGGAAAAAAAAAACGTTTTTTTTTTTTTTCTTGGTGAGATTTTCAAATTTACAATTGTTTACTTTTGTAATTGTACCCATTTTTTTATAGGGTGGGATGCAACATATTTTATGTGATGTGCATTGGGAAAGTGTGGCCACACTTGTCACAGCAGTGGTAATGGCAATGCAAACACATGTTTTTCTTGATGCTGAGTGTATATCTCACTAAGTCTGTGTAATTATTCTAAATGATCTCTGGCTATAAAATTTCAGGCTTTATTTTTAATAATTTGTCCAAAAGTTTTTAGTCTAGTCTCGCCTTCATAATACAAAAGGTTAATCATGTCGTCTGGTCCAGATGACATGATTTCGCATTTTTTTTCTTGTTACTGTATCTATCTGGATGTTTGCGCTTAAAAACATTTTTATCACCTTCATATTTGGAATTGAGAACTCTTTATTTCCCTGTTTTCTAAAAGGTTCACTATAAGTCAGATTATTAAGCTTTGATTGTTCTAACTCATCATCTTCAGCTCAATTTTCTACCACGTATTCATAGTCTGGTCAGCTCATGGAGGCAACAAGTTCAAGTGAGAAAACCCAAACATCCCTCTCCCCTGTGACACTTTCCAGAGCGTTCTGGTGGACCCTGAGGAGTTCCCAGAGTGTTCTGGTGGACCCTGAGGAGCTCCCATGCCTGAGAACACACACAATCCCTCCAGTCACTTCTGGGTCTTCCCCCAGAGCCCCCGACATGTGGGATGTGCCCAGAAAACCTCTAAAGCAGAGGTATCAAATTCACTTACAAAAGGGGCCAAAATTAAAACCTTTTTCAAACTAAAGGCCAGTTTCAGAATCTACATTAACTCAAATCAGATACCCAGCATCTTTTCTTGGTCACAGTTCCTCAACAAGAGTTTTACTGGTCTCATTTGATGTTCTCTGTTGTGCTTTCGACATTATAATAAAAAATTACTGAACATTTTCAAAAGTATTTTATGTTTCACATAACATCTTGGGGCCAGATAAGGTGGCCCTCGGGCCTTGAGTTTGACACATATGCTCTAAAGGGAGGCATCCAGGAGGCATTCTAATTAGCTGTGTAGTAATAATATGACAACTTTCCCCAGAAGACTTTGCTACCCTCACATGGTTTTGCATGTATGGGGGCATTTCTGGTGAAGTTGAGAAAGTATGTCTTGATGCATGCTCAATCATCCAGGTAGAAACATCTAACAAAGTAAGTTTCAGAGGACCTGACTTTACTTTGTTTGATTGAGAAAATATGGTTCTATACGAATGTCCCTGTGATGGACTTGCAACCCGTCCAGGGTGTACCGCGCCCCTCGCACAGTGAATGCTGGACATGGGCACCGGCGACCCCCGTGACCCAAAATAGAAAAACAGGTAAAAAATGGATGGATCGGTGGTTCTATGAATACAATGCACAATATCCTATGTCTTCTTTATACATGGTCTGAAAAGTGGGGAATTACACGTCTTAACACTGTTTACAGGTGCAGTGACACTGTTAGCTGACTGAAAAAAAGTTAAATAAATTAAACTTATGTGTTTGAAGTGGTTGGTAGGATACTGCTCCATATGGCACATGCGGAAGGAAGACAAGTGTAGAGAGACGACACATCTTAACTTTAGTTCCTGAATGGAAAAATGATCATCAAAGGCAGCAACTGTACAAATAAGTCTTCCACAGTCATTTGACTTTTCAAGCCCTGTAAAATGGCAAAGGTGGATCAGACATTTTGAGAGGATCTAGTGAATGCTCTCGATGAAAAAGAAGAAGAATATCAGATTAATTCACTTGTATGTGCAATGGAAGACACAGCTGATGGATATATTAGCAGTTTTACCATTGACTGATACAGATAAAAATACATTTGAAGCTGTAAAAAAAAGCATCTGAAATGCACCACATAGAAAAAACACAGTTTAAATTTTGAAAGAGATCAGTTTAATTCTGGACGTCAACATGATGGTAAAAGTGTAGAGGCATGCATCACTGCTGTGCACAAACTTGCAGAAAACTTTGGATTTGGAGTACTGAAAGAGGAACTTATAAGAGACATAATTGTAGTAGCAATAAAGGACAACAAGTTATCAGAGCAACAATAAATGTACTCTGAGTTGCCACTCACAAAAATCATACAAAATGTCAGACTAGGTGAAACTGTGAAGAGACAGCAAGCAATACTGCAAATTAGTGTTGAACAGGACAAACTATCAAACATGGATGCCATATAGACATATAATCAGAGGTATAAAAACAAATTGGTTGGGATTATAAGGAAACACAAAAAGGAATATTATAGTGGTTTATTAAGTAAAAGTAACGGTGACATGAAAGCTACATGGCGAGTGATGAATGATGTATTGAAGAACCATAAGTCAAAGATGGGTATTTCACAACATCTTGTAAAGGATAATGATGAAATTCATGACGACATTGACATTGCAAACGGATTTAATCAATACTTTGTGAATATTGGATCAGTCCTTGCAGATAAAATACATAAGGTAAATGATACAGTGAACCACTCAATTATTAACTGTGCAAATAGTATTTTTCTTAAGGAAATCGACAAAGAAGAATTAATGAATGTGGTTAAAACTTTTTCAGACAAGAGATCCAAAGACTGGGTTGATATGGACATGAAGCTTGTGAAGAATATCATGAGTCATATCGTTAAGCCATTTACATATATATGTAACTTATCATTTTCGACAGGAACATTTCCAGAAAATATGAAAACTGCTAAAATAGTACCTCTCTTTAAAGATGGTGATAAAGGTATATTCAACAACTATAGACCAATATCCCTATTGCCACAGTTTTCGAAGATTTTAGAAAAATTATTTGTGCTAAGATTAGATGAATTCATTGAAAAACAAAATATCTTGAGTGAGAGTCAATATGGATTCAGAAAACAAAACTCTACGTCAATGGCTATCATGGAATTTATGGAACACATAACTACGGCTATTGACCAAAAGCAAAATTGTTTAAGTGTTTTTGTTGATTTAAAGAAAGCTTTCGATACTATCGATCATGATATTCTCATTGACAAATTGAGTAAATACGGTATCAGAGGACTAGCATTGCAGTGGGTATCCAGTTATTTGAAAAATAGAAAACAATTTGTGCAGATAAATGATGTAAGATCCGACCTCTGCAATATTACCTGTGGAGTCCCTCAGGGTTCTGTACTTGGCCCAAAACTGTTTATTCTATATGTAAATGACTTGGTAAAAGTGTCAGGACTCCTTAGGTGTATATTGTTTGCTGATGATACCACATTCTTTTGTTTTGGTAAAGATATTGAACAGTTATTTGAGTTGATGACGACAGAATTTGTTAAAATTCAAAATTGGTTTAAACTAAATAAATTATCGTTGAATTTAGATAAAACCCAGTATATGATATTCAGTAAAAAAAAGAAAACTGTTAATGTTCCATTTATGATTGATAGTGCTGAAATCTGTCGTGTCAATGATGTGAAGTTTTTGGGCGTTATTATTGATGATAAATTGACGTGGAAGAATCACATAAATTCTGTTAGGACAAAGATGGCTAAGTCCATTGCTGTATTATACAGAGTCAGGGACTTGTTGAATGACAGAGCCCTGTATTTGTTGTATAATACAATTATTGTTCCACATTTGATTTACTGCATTGTTGTTTGGGGGAAAGCTTGTAAAACATTTACAGAGCCTATTTTTTTGCTACAAAAAAGAGCTGTTAGAATAATTACATGAAAACATTATTGTCACCCTTCTAACACCTTATTTGATCAACTGAAATTGTTGAAGTTCCAGGACTTGGTGGATTATAATATTTTGTTAGTTATGTATAGAGCTCATAAAAATCAACTGCCTGTAAATATCCAAATGCATTTTGTTAAACGGCGAAGCTGTTATAATCTTAAGGGAATAGAAGTATTTATTAAACCACAATACAGGACCAGTTTAAAGGGTCGGTCAACCTCAATTCAAGGAATTGGCTTATGGAATGTCTTGGAGACTGAAGTCAAAAATGCAGCAACAATGATTACATTTAAGAAAATGATAGAAAGTGGACTATTGCAAAGATATAAATGAAATACAGTTGTGTATGTTGCTTTGTAGTTCGATATTTTTTGGCAAATTGTTTCTTGTTTTTTATTGGTTAAAGTTGATTGTTGTTTGATTTGATGGATTGTAAGAGGGGGCAGTTAAAATAAGATTTTTTCTTCTTACTGCCACCCTTCATTTTATTTATGTGTTGTATATTTATTTGATGTGAAATGTTGTATTATTTTGTTTTTTTATATATAAAATGAATGAATAAACTAAACTAAACTAAACATATGAAACATGTGAGGAAAAAGACATGGCAAAATGCTAAGAAGGGGCAGAAAGCCTGAAAGTCAAGCTGATAAAGGATGTGACTGGTGCAGTTGAAAGAACAAACGCTAATAGAAAGACTGCCCAGCTACAGACTTAGAATTTTGAAAAAACCTAAAAAAAAGGACATGTTGCTGCAGTTTGTCATTCGAGTAGTGCTATGCAGGGTTATGTGAAGTCACAGAAACCAAAGACCACATAAGCATTGAGGCCTATGCTTTCATGGGAGAAATAGGAAGAGAGACAGCAGAACCATGGATAGACAATATTAAAATAATTGGGGGAAATTTTGATTTCAAACTAAACACAAGGGCACATGTTACATCTATACCAGATATATGCTGGTGAAGATTCTCAGTCGTCCAGGACATGATAAATCAACATGATTGATTGATTGATTGATTTATCATGTCCTGGACAACTGAGAATCTTCACCAGCATATTGCTTTTCATTTTGGGAAGGATACCCTAAGAGCTGTGCGGGAGTTCGAGAAGATGTCAAGGAAGTTGGCAGACTACAGGAACCATCTCTGTTTCAGTCTGAGATGCAGACAAGAAAAACTCATCCCCATCAGTTTAAAACTCAACTCGACAATTAAAGGACAAAGAGCTGAAGGAATCCTCCTTAAAGCTTTGCACAAGCTTCTCAATGAGAGAATAAGACAGATCAATTTCACCATTGAAGCTCTCTCACTCAAAATGGATCAGAGCCTCCAAAAGCTCTCTACTCTTTTACCACCACCTCTGTTGGAAGAAGTGTCTTGCTTTGTTGAAAAGGCTCAGCTATCACAGCATCAAAAAAGCAAGGAACGTCAAAAAAGTAAGTTTCTAAAATTACAACAAAGAGCGGTTTTCTCATCACAAGTCATCAGTCAAGATAAAGAGTTTGACGCCAACACAAATACTCAGGAACTGTGGGTTAGAAATTTGTCTAACAGGACCTTGACACAACCTGAGAAAAATGTGCTGGCAAAAGGACTAAATTTTGCCATCTCCCCACAAGAAATACCTGTTGTGGAACTAATCACAGCCACTGAATCTGCGATTAGGAACAACAACTTGACAGAAACAGAGGCTGAACAACTTCGGATGAAAATATCAGCTACCCTCTCCAGTGCCAAACTGCCTCCCTCAAATCTTACACCGCAGGAAAGGAAAGCCATAACATCACTCAGCCAAGACCAAAACATCACCATTTTACCAGCGGACAAAGGAAGATGCACAGTAATACTCAACACATCTGATTACCAGGAGAAAATAACCACACTACTGAGTGACAGGAACACCTATGAGCCCCTGAAGAGGGATCCAACTAACACCTTTAAAAAGAAAGTCACTGATTATCTGCAAAAACTCGAAAAGGAGAAAACAATCAATCGATCATTGTATTATAGATTATACCCGGGTGAGGCCACTCCCTGTCTGTATGGACTTCCAAAAATACACAAAGAAGATACACCTCTCAGACCCATCGTGAGCAGCATGAACTCAGTGACATACAATGTTGCTAAACATCTGGCTGGTATTTTAGCTCCTCTGGTTGGAAACACACCTCATCATATAAAGAACTCCATTGATTTTTCCAACAAAGTTCAACATTTGAAGCTGACCCCGGGAGAAACTCTTGTATCATATGATGTGACTTCTCTGTTCACATGCATACCCATTTCTGTAGCAGTAGAAACCGTCAAAAAACGACTGCTACAGGACAAGGATTTGGGCAAAAGGACCAACTTCACCCCAGATCACATCTGCACTCTGCTGGATCTCTGCCTCCCCACCACTTATTTCAAGTTCAATGACAGATTTTATAGACAGAAACACGGCTGTGCCATGGGATCTCCAGTGTCCCCCATTGTTGCAAACCTCTACATGGAGGAAGTGGAACAAAGAGCCCTTAACTCCTATGAGGGGACAACTCCAAGCCATTGGTTCCAGTATGTGGATGACACCTGGGTCAAAATCCAAGCCAGGGAGGTGGAAGCGTTCACCAGACACATTAACTCGGTTGATAACAACATCAAGTTCACCAGAGAGGATGCTAACGATAACAAGCTGCCTTTTTTGGACTGTTTGGTGCATATGGAGGGAGAGGACAGTCTCAACATTGAAGTTTACAGAAAACCAACCCACACAGACCAATATCTCCTGTTTGACTCTCACCATCCACTGGAGCACAAACTTTCTGTCATCAGAACCTTACAGCATCGGGCAGAGCACATCCCCACAAGGACAGAAGGGAAGGAAAAGGAACAGAAACACATCAACAAATTGTTGCAAACATGTGGATATCCCAACTGGGCTTTTGTCAAGTCAGCAAGGAAATCTGCTAAACATAATAATGAACAGAAAAAGTCTAACAGACGGAAAAACATTGTCATTCCTTATGTTGTTGGAGTCTCAGAGAATTTCAGAAGGATTTTCAACAAACACAACATCCCAGTACATTTTAAACCCAGTAGGACTCTCAGACAGAAGCTGGTCCACCCTAAGGACAGAACCCCAACACACAAACAGAGTGGTGTGGTTTACGCAGTCCAGTGCAGCGAGGTCTACTCAGACCGTTACATTGGAGAAACGAAGCAGCCCATCCACAAAAGAATGTCTCAACATAGGAGAGCAACCTCCTCTGGACAAAACTCAGCTGTTCACCTCCACCTCACAAACAAGGGACACTCATTTGAAGACCAGAATGTGCAAATTTTGGACCGAGAGCACAGATGGTTTGAGAGAGGTGTGAAGGAAGCTGTTTATGTTAAGAGAGAAAAACCTTCTCTCAACAGCGGAGGAGGTCTGAGATTTAAGCTTTCCAAGACTTATAACTCAGTTTTGGGACTGATTCCGAAACGTTTTACACCGGATGGGAACAGAGGTGTCTTGTCTGTAAATTAGACTAACAAATTTATTTGAGAAGCCTCTGTTTGTTGGTTGGGAGTTGTTTTTTTGTCAATTTACATACAGTGTTGTGTCTTCTGTCAGAGACCTCAAGGGAACCCCCTACTGTTAAGGTGTGATCTGTCAATTTACATGTATGTGTTACCTTAGCTTGAAATTTACATATGATGGTGTGTGGTTCTGTTATAACTTCAAACTTCTCATAGTTTGTTCATGGAATTGAGAAAGCCTCCTGGATGGGAGTAGAAACGTTTTCGGTTACAAATAAAGTCCAGTTGATCTTGTATTGAACGCCTTTTTGATATACCAGATATACTATACAAATTATGCCAAGATGGTAAGTTGTACAAACCAAAGAAGAAACTGCTTTGTCCGAGTAGGTATCCATTGAAAGTAAAGGGCTGTTTTGGAGCAGTAATGGAAGCTAAAGGATGCAGTACCACACATAATACTTATATTGTGTTGGGGCTAGCACAGATTCTGTTAAGCAGACCAGTTTGTGTTACTTTAAGGCTGGTGTTCACAGCGGACACAGTCATAGGAGCCAAATCAAACTTCAGAACAGCTTATCCAGATGTTTTTCAGGATTTAGGGGAGCTAAGAGAGCCATATCACATATAGATAGAACAAAAAGGGACATCAGTTTTCCTCACTATCCCCTGACTTGTCTCTCTTCCCCTCAGAAGTGCAGTGTATACAGAGCTGAACAGAATGGCGGAGAGGGAAGACATTTCAAAAGTCACCAATCCAACAGTGTGGTGTTCAAATATGGTTGTTATCCTAAAACCTGCAAAAAGTCACTAAGGATTTGTGTCAATCTCACACCCCTGACTGCTGTTGTGAAAAGATAATAACACATTCTTCCTGCAGTGGATCAAACATTAACTATAATGACATTTAATTAAGTGTTTACAAAGCTTGATGCCCAATCAGGAGTTTGGTCAATTTCTACCACATCAGAGTCAAAACCCCTTGCAACTTTTATCACATTTTTTGGGGAGATACCAGTTCAACAAAGTTCCATTTGGCATAGCTTCAGCCCTAGAATATTTTCAGAGATGTGAGTGATGCTTGAGGATATTAAGTTAATTATCTGTAATGCTGATGCTGTTCTAGTACACTGCAGTGACAGAAAGGAGCATGAACAGAGACTGCACTAGATGCTGATCCAACATTTGCCAGCGATCTGCTTGCTTACAGCTGGTGAATCCATGGTTCTGTTGGTCATCCTCCTGCCTCCTCTTCCAAAAAAGGACAAGAATCAGTATGTCTCTCTTTCTCTCTCTCTCTCTCTCTCTCTCTCTCTCTCTCTCTCTCTCTCNGTGGCTGGGGAGAGGGAAGTCTGGGCCTCCCTACTTAGGCTGCTACCCCCGCGACCCGACCCCGGATAAGCGGAAGAAGATGGATGGATGGATGGATGGTGTTACCCATCAGTGCTTGCATACTTTCATTTGAACTGACGTGCGCTATATGAAACTGATACTGACGTTTCTTGTTCAATATTTGGGATAGACTATTGTAAAAAATATGTTATAAAAAGTTTGGAGCATTTCATGGACAGAAAAAAGCTCCATTGTTAGCTTCATGGTGGTATAAATACGCACAGCTGGACAATCTGTGTATAAATGTGCACGTCCTGTGGATGGTATTTTGATGGGGCTCTGCAGCCCTCTGCATACCCTATACTTGATGTCATGGCGGCGGCTGGTCAGGGCTGTGGCTGCAGTGATTTGTTCTTTAGGCGTGAGGTAGACATTTGGAAGAGCACCTGCAAACAAAAACAGACCAACATCAGTTTACTGTGATCGATGACCAAACATCTGGAGGTTTAATAAAAGGTGGATGTCAGAAAAGACCTTTACTTTGCAACAAATGTTCAACGACACAAACGCTAATGATGAAAGACTGCCTGACAAGTACTCAGCTTGGTATGTGTTGGTGTGAGGCTATTTGATGTGTGCACTCTCACACAGAAATAATGTGCTGGCAGGGTTACAGAGTGCAACCCTCTCTCTCTCTCTCTCTCTCTCTTAACTCAACATTATAACAACAGTATCTACAGTTTGGGTCAGTGGTTCCCTATCCAAACCAAGCATAGCCCAGGCCTGCATTATTTTTCTGAGTCGCTGAATGATTTGACCGAAACACTACAAGGATGACTGGAAGTCATTCTCCATTGCTTCCCCAAATTTCTCCCATGCCTGAGTTTTGAATCTGCATCCACCAAAGCCACAGTCCTTCTGGCCACCCTGTACATGTCATCCGCTTCAGGAGTCATCTAGGACAACCAAATCCTAAAGGCCTACTTCTTCAGCTTGTTAACCTCCATTTCCACTTGTGTCCATCAGTGGGTCCTTTGGTTGCTACCCTGACATAAACCTTCAGACAACAGTTTCTGGAAGTCACATATGCAAAAGAGGACCTGGACATTGTTTATTTGGATTCCATGTTCACAACCCCCACTGTGACTTGAAAAAATCTCTGGGACATGTGAGTTGAAAGCCGCATGGACCAAGGGCTCCACCAGGCTTTCCCAGTTCACCCACACTGTGCATTTGGGTTTATCAGGTCTGTTTGGCAGCCTGTCCTGCCACCGGATCAAATTCAAAACTAGGTGGTGATCATTTGGCAGCTCTGCCTCTCTCTTTACCCAAGTATCCAAAACATAGGACCACAGGTCCAATGACACAATTGTAACATTGATCATCAGCCTTTGGCCTAAGGTAGTCTGGTACCAAGTTTACTTGTGAACCAATGCTCAAGCATGCCATTCATTATGAGCTGGGTAATCTTAACTCATATTTGGTGCATAAGGAAAAAAAAAGCATTCAAATATTTCCTCCTGTAGCTTGAAGTCATGGAGATGCAACCTTCTTGTTCATCAGGGAAAATCCAACACCATATGTATATATGTATATATATATATGTATATATGTATATGTATTAGGCATGTAACGGTTGTAATGGGTGTACCGAACCGTTTCGGTTCGGCACGTTCGGTTCGGTCCACCTCCGTACCGTTTCGGTTATTTTTTCACTCATTGAACGTTAATATATGCGCCGCGGAACAAAATTTCCTGGGCGCGTTTCAGCACGTAGCTATTATCGCAAAGCACGCGCAGCTCGCTCAGCCTTTAGCCGTTAGCTTCTCACTGCGGTCTCCTGTTTGGGGAACGTTTCTTGTTAAAAGACGAGCGGCGCGCACATTCAAAGCTGTGTGGGGTGTCAGCTTCACACAGCTGAAGAGACTGGCTCTGCAGTAGACAGCACGTCTCACGTGAACGCGCTTGAAACTACGTCATCGGAATGTGAACGAGCAGCTTGCAACAGCGCTAATAAGAACAGCTGCATTTAAACTACTTTTATCAGGTAAATCATATCAGTCCAGAGCAATAACACAAACTGTGAGTTTTTAAATATCTGAATCTCTGTCTGAATGTTGTTATTATGCGCAGGCTTTAAAGTTATTGATCCTCGCTAGTCGCTACGAACACCCATCACTCAAAAAGTGCAGAACTTTATGAAAAAACTAAAACTGATAAGACCTGGAGCAAAGCCCTGCCCTAATGATGAGTGAGAGATTCAAACGTTCAAGAAGAGGTATTGTTCTTTTATTATATTATCTGTGGAATGTTCTGGAGAGTGATGTTAAAAATGCAAAATCAATGTATACATTTAAGAAAAAGGTCAAAAAGGACTTGCTCAAAAACTATATATGATGTAA
>JBBPBX010009420.1:26821-60109 GCA_038048925.1 Garcialebias charrua | reverse complement strand
CAGCATCAACGTGAAGTTTCCTCCAGCATCAACGTGAAGCTTCCTCCAGCATCAACGTGAAGTTTCCTCCAGCATCAACGTGAAGCTTCCTCCAGCATCAACGTGAAGTTTCCTCCAGCATCAACGTGAAGTTTCCTCCAGCATCAACGTGAAGTTTCCTCCAGCATCAACGTGAAGTTTCCTCCAGCATCAACGTGAAGCTTCCTCCAGCATCAACGTGAAGTTTCCTCCAGCATCAACGTGAAGCTTCCTCCAGCATCAACGTGAAGTTTCCTCCAGCATCAACGTGAAGTTTCCTCCAGCATCAACGTGAAGCTTCCTCCAGCATCAACGTGAAGTTTCCTCCAGCATCAACGTGAAGTTTCCTCCAGCATCAACGTGAAGTTTCCTCCAGCATCAACGTGAAGCTTCCTCCAGCATCAACGTGAAGCTTCCTCCAGCATCAACGTGAAGTTTCCTCCAGCATCAACGTGAAGTTTCCTCCAGCATCAACGTGAAGTTTCCTCCAGCATCAACGTGAAGTTTCCTCCAGCATCAACGTGAAGTTTCCTCCAGCATCAACGTGAAGTTTCCTCCAGCATCAACGTGAAGTTTCCTCCAGCATCAACGTGAAGTTTCCTCCAGCATCAACGTGAAGTTTCCTCCAGCATCAACGTGAAGTTTCCTCCAGCATCAACGTGAAGTTTCCTCCAGCATCAACGTGAAGCTTCCTCCAGCATCAACGTGAAGTTTCCTCCAGCATCAACGTGAAGTTTCCTCCAGCATCAACGTGAAGTTTCCTCCAGCATCAACGTGAAGTTTCCTCCAGCATCAACGTGAAGCTTCCTCCAGCATCAACGTGAAGTTTCCTCCAGCATCAACGTGAAGTTTCCTCCAGCATCAACGTGAAGTTTCCTCCAGCATCAACGTGAAGTTTCCTCCAGCATCAACGTGAAGTTTCCTCCAGCATCAACGTGAAGTTTCCTCCAGCATCAACGTGAAGTTTCCTCCAGCATCAACGTGAAGTTTCCTCCAGCATCAACGTGAAGTTTCCTCCAGCATCAACGTGAAGTTTCCTCCAGCATCAACGTGAAGTTTCCTCCAGCATCAACGTGAAGTTTCCTCCAGCATCAACGTGAAGTTTCCTCCAGCATCAACGTGAAGTTTCCTCCAGCATCAACGTGAAGTTTCCTCCAGCATCAACGTGAAGTTTCCTCCAGCATCAACGTGAAGTTTCCTCCAGCATCAACGTGAAGTTTCCTCCAGCATCAACGTGAAGTTTCCTCCAGCATCAACGTGAAGTTTCCTCCAGCATCAACGTGAAGTTTCCTCCAGCATCAACGTGAAGTTTCCTCCAGCATCAACGTGAAGTTTCCTCCAGCATCAACGTGAAGTTTCCTCCAGCAGTGCTGTCCGTCTGCAGGCGGATTATTTACAGTCATCATAAAGACAGGAGGACGACGCTCCGTCAACACACTAACTGCACATCTGACTGCAAATGAAAAACACGTTTTTGGACAAAAGCTGAAGAAGCATTTCCAAGTCATGAGTCTTCTTCAAAGAGCAGAATGTTTGAGTTTAGAAAAGTCTCTTTTTCTTTTACGATCCACAGAAATATGAAATCAAACTTTGGCTCGTCAGAAAGGACAAACAGGTTTTTAGAGACTGAAACTCACTGAACCTTGTGAGGACAGACACGGCTGCTTGAAGTTCAAATGTTTCACAACCAGAAAAGATTGGAGCCAGACGAGCACGACTCTTCAGCTCAGGATGACTTGATGTCTGGAAACATCGTCTGATTTCACCCTCACATGAAAACAACTAAAAGATGACGATCAACGAGCGGCCGGACGGTCCTCGTGTCACATGTCCAACTCCGTCCTGCTCTTCCAGCAGGAAACCTAAACCCAAAAGATAAATAATAATAATGAATTCCATTTATAATGCACTTTCATTAATAAAAATCTCAAAGTGATAAGACAATCTGGACTGGAAGTTCACTCCAGCCTGTCTCTAATAAAGTCCCTATGGACTCTGGTTCAGTGTCTCCTGACTGGACTCTGGTTCAGTGTCTCCTGACTGGACTCTGGTTCAATGTCTCCTGACTGGACTCTGGTTCAATGTCTCCTGACTGGACTCTGGTTCAGTGTCTCCTGACTGGACTCTGGTTCAATGTCTCCTGACTGGACTCTGGTTCAGTGTCTCCTGACTGGACTCTGGTTCAGTGTCTCCTGACTGGACTCTGGTTCAGTGTCTCCTGACTGGACTCTGGTTCAGTGTCTCCTGACTGGACTCTGGTTCAGTGTCTCCTGACTGGACTCTGGTTCAATGTCTCCTGACTGGACTCTGGTTCAATGTCTCCTGACTGGACTCTGGTTCAGTGTCTCCTGACTGGACTCTGGTTCAATGTCTCCTGACTGGACTCTGGTTCAGTGTCTCCTGACTGGACTCTGGTTCAATGTCTCCTGACTGGACTCTGGTTCAGTGTCTCCTGACTGGACTCTGGTTCAGTGTGTCCTGACTGGACTCTGGTTCAATGTCTCCTGACTGGACTCTGGTTCAGTGTCTCCTGACTGGACTCTGGTTCAATGTCTCCTGACTGGACTCTGGTTCAGTGTCTCCTGACTGGACTCTGGTTCAGTGTCTCCTGACTGGACTCTGGTTCAGTGTCTCCTGACTGGACTCTGGTTCAGTGTCTCCTGACTGGACTCTGGTTCAGTGTCTCCTGACTGGACTCTGGTTCAGTGTCTCCTGACTGGACTCTGGTTCAATGTCTCCTGACTGGACTCTGGTTCAGTGTCTCCTGACTGGACTCTGGTTCAGTGTGTCCTGACTGGACTCTGGTTCAGTGTCTCCTGACTGGACTCTGGTTCAGTGTCTCCTGACTGGACTCTGGTTCAATGTCTCCTGACTGGACTCTGGTTCAGTGTGTCCTGACTGGACTCTGGTTCAATGTCTCCTGACTGGACTCTGGTTCAGTGTGTCCTGACTGGACTCTGGTTCAATGTCTCCTGACTGGACTCTGGTTCAGTGTCTCCTGACTGGACTCTGGTTCAATGTCTCCTGACTGGACTCTGGTTCAGTGTCTCCTGACTGGACTCTGGTTCAATGTCTCCTGACTGGACTCTGGTTCAGTGTCTCCTGACTGGACTCTGGTTCAATGTCTCCTGACTGGACTCTGGTTCAATGTCTCCTGACTGGACTCTGGTTCAGTGTCTCCTGACTGGACTCTGGTTCAGTGTCTCCTGACTGGACTCTGGTTCAGTGTGTCCTGACTGGACTCTGGTTCAGTGTGTCCTGACTGGACTCTGGTTCAGTGTCTCCTGACTGGACTCTGGTTCAGTGTCTCCTGACTGGACTCTGGTTCAGTGTCTCCTGACTGGACTCTGGTTCAGTGTCTCCTGACTGGACTCTGGTTCAATGTCTCCTGACTGGACTCTGGTTCAATGTCTCCTGACTGGACTCTGGTTCAGTGTCTCCTGACTGGACTCTGGTTCAATGTCTCCTGACTGGACTCTGGTTCAATGTCTCCTGACTGGACTCTGGTTCAGTGTCTCCTGACTGGACTCTGGTTCAGTGTCTCCTGACTGGACTCTGGTTCAGTGTCTCCTGACTGGACTCTGGTTCAGTGTCTCCTGACTGGACTCTGGTTCAATGTCTCCTGACTGGACTCTGGTTCAATGTCTCCTGACTGGACTCTGGTTCAGTGTCTCCTGACTGGACTCTGGTTCAATGTCTCCTGACTGGACTCTGGTTCAGTGTCTCCTGACTGGACTCTGGTTCAGTGTCTCCTGACTGGACTCTGGTTCAGTGTCTCCTGACTGGACTCTGGTTCAGTGTCTCCTGACTGGACTCTGGTTCAGTGTCTCCTGACTGGACTCTGGTTCAGTGTCTCCTGACTGGACTCTGGTTCAGTGTCTCCTGACTGGACTCTGGTTCAATGTCTCCTGACTGGACTCTGGTTCAATGTCTCCTGACTGGACTCTGGTTCAATGTCTCCTGACTGGACTCTGGTTCAATGTCTCCTGACTGGACTCTGGTTCAATGTCTCCTGACTGGACTCTGGTTCAATGTCTCCTGACTGGACTCTGGTTCAATGTCTCCTGACTGGACTCTGGTTCAATGTCTCCTGACTGGACTCTGGTTCAATGTCTCCTGACTGGACTCTGGTTCAATGTCTCCTGACTGGACTCTGGTTCAATGTCTCCTGACTGGACTCTGGTTCAATGTCTCCTGACTGGACTCTGGTTCAGTGTCTCCTGACTGGACTCTGGTTCAATGTCTCCTGACTGGACTCTGGTTCAATGTCTCCTGACTGGACTCTGGTTCAATGTCTCCTGACTGGACTCTGGTTCAGTGTCTCCTGACTGGACTCTGGTTCAGTGTCTCCTGACTGGACTCTGGTTCAATGTCTCCTGACTGGACTCTGGTTCAATGTCTCCTGACTGGACTCTGGTTCAATGTCTCCTGACTGGACTCTGGTTCAGTGTCTCCTGACTGGACTCTGGTTCAATGTCTCCTGACTGGACTCTGGTTCAGTGTCTCCTGACTGGACTCTGGTTCAATGTCTCCTGACTGGACTCTGGTTCAATGTCTCCTGACTGGACTCTGGTTCAGTGTCTCCTGACTGGACTCTGGTTCAGTGTCTCCTGACTGGACTCTGGTTCAGTGTCTCCTGACTGGACTCTGGTTCAGTGTCTCCTGACTGGACTCTGGTTCAATGTCTCCTGACTGGACTCTGGTTCAATGTCTCCTGACTGGACTCTGGTTCAATGTCTCCTGACTGGACTCTGGTTCAGTGTCTCCTGACTGGACTCTGGTTCAGGGTGTCCTGACTGGACTCTGGTTCAATGTCTCCTGACTGGACTCTGGTTCAGTGTCTCCTGACTGGACTCTGGTTCAATGTCTCCTGACTGGACTCTGGTTCAATGTCTCCTGACTGGACTCTGGTTCAATGTCTCCTGACTGGACTCTGGTTCAATGTCTCCTGACTGGACTCTGGTTCAATGTCTCCTGACTGGACTCTGGTTCAGTGTCTCCTGACTGGACTCTGGTTCAATGTCTCCTGACTGGACTCTGGTTCAGTGTCTCCTGACTGGACTCTGGTTCAATGTCTCCTGACTGGACTCTGGTTCAGTGTCTCCTGACTGGACTCTGGTTCAATGTCTCCTGACTGGACTCTGGTTCAGTGTCTCCTGACTGGACTCTGGTTCAGTGTCTCCTGACTGGACTCTGGTTCAGTGTCTCCTGACTGGACTCTGGTTCAATGTCTCCTGACTGGACTCTGGTTCAGTGTCTCCTGACTGGACTCTGGTTCAATGTCTCCTGACTGGACTCTGGTTCAGTGTCTCCTGACTGGACTCTGGTTCAGTGTCTCCTGACTGGACTCTGGTTCAATGTCTCCTGACTGGACTCTGGTTCAGTGTCTCCTGACTGGACTCTGGTTCAATGTCTCCTGACTGGACTCTGGTTCAGTGTCTCCTGACTGGACTCTGGTTCAATGTCTCCTGACTGGACTCTGGTTCAATGTCTCCTGACTGGACTCTGGTTCAGTGTCTCCTGACTGGACTCTGGTTCAATGTCTCCTGACTGGACTCTGGT
This sequence comes from Garcialebias charrua, assembly GCA_038048925.1. NCBI lineage: Eukaryota > Metazoa > Chordata > Actinopteri > Cyprinodontiformes > Rivulidae > Garcialebias > Garcialebias charrua. Next base: position 54,529 of record JBBPBX010009420.1, on the reverse strand, counting down.
TCAGTGTCTCCTGACTGGACTCTGGTTCAGTGTCTCCTGACTGGACTCTGGTTCAATGTCTCCTGACTGGACTCTGGTTCAGTGTCTCCTGACTGGACTCTGGTTCAATGTCTCCTGACTGGACTCTGGTTCAATGTCTCCTGACTGGACTCTGGTTCAATGTCTCCTGACTGGACTCTGGTTCAATGTCTCCTGACTGGACTCTGGTTCAATGTCTCCTGACTGGACTCTGGTTCAATGTCTCCTGACTGGACTCTGGTTCAATGTCTCCTGACTGGACTCTGGTTCAATGTCTCCTGACTGGACTCTGGTTCAATGTCTCCTGACTGGACTCTGGTTCAGTGTCTCCTGACTGGACTCTGGTTCAATGTCTCCTGACTGGACTCTGGTTCAATGTCTCCTGACTGGACTCTGGTTCAGTGTCTCCTGACTGGACTCTGGTTCAGTGTCTCCTGACTGGACTCTGGTTCAGTGTCTCCTGACTGGACTCTGGTTCAATGTCTCCTGACTGGACTCTGGTTCATGTCTCCTGACTGGACTCTGGTTCAGTGTCTCCTGACTGGACTCTGGTTCAGTGTCTCCTGACTGGACTCTGGTTCAATGTCTCCTGACTGGACTCTGGTTCAATGTCTCCTGACTGGACTCTGGTTCAGTGTCTCCTGACTGGACTCTGGTTCAGTGTCTCCTGACTGGACTCTGGTTCAATGTCTCCTGACTGGACTCTGGTTCAATGTCTCCTGACTGGACTCTGGTTCAATGTCTCCTGACTGGACTCTGGTTCAATGTCTCCTGACTGGACTCTGGTTCAATGTCTCCTGACTGGACTCTGGTTCAGTGTCTCCTGACTGGACTCTGGTTCAATGTCTCCTGACTGGACTCTGGTTCAATGTCTCCTGACTGGACTCTGGTTCAATGTCTCCTGACTGGACTCTGGTTCAATGTCTCCTGACTGGACTCTGGTTCAATGTCTCCTGACTGGACTCTGGTTCAATGTCTCCTGACTGGACTCTGGTTCAATGTCTCCTGACTGGACTCTGGTTCAGTGTCTCCTGACTGGACTCTGGTTCAGTGTCTCCTGACTGGACTCTGGTTCAGTGTCTCCTGACTGGACTCTGGTTCAATGTCTCCTGACTGGACTCTGGTTCAATGTCTCCTGACTGGACTCTGGTTCAATGTCTCCTGACTGGACTCTGGTTCAGTGTCTCCTGACTGGACTCTGGTTCAATGTCTCCTGACTGGACTCTGGTTCAGTGTCTCCTGACTGGACTCTGGTTCAATGTCTCCTGACTGGACTCTGGTTCAATGTCTCCTGACTGGACTCTGGTTCAGTGTCTCCTGACTGGACTCTGGTTCAGTGTCTCCTGACTGGACTCTGGTTCAGTGTCTCCTGACTGGACTCTGGTTCAGTGTCTCCTGACTGGACTCTGGTTCAATGTCTCCTGACTGGACTCTGGTTCAATGTCTCCTGACTGGACTCTGGTTCAATGTCTCCTGACTGGACTCTGGTTCAGTGTCTCCTGACTGGACTCTGGTTCAGTGTCTCCTGACTGGACTCTGGTTCAATGTCTCCTGACTGGACTCTGGTTCAGTGTCTCCTGACTGGACTCTGGTTCAGTGTCTCCTGACTGGACTCTGGTTCAATGTCTCCTGACTGGACTCTGGTTCAGTGTCTCCTGACTGGACTCTGGTTCAATGTCTCCTGACTGGACTCTGGTTCAATGTCTCCTGACTGGACTCTGGTTCAGTGTCTCCTGACTGGACTCTGGTTCAATGTCTCCTGACTGGACTCTGGTTCAATGTCTCCTGACTGGACTCTGGTTCAATGTCTCCTGACTGGACTCTGGTTCAGTGTCTCCTGACTGGACTCTGGTTCAGTGTCTCCTGACTGGACTCTGGTTCAGTGTCTCCTGACTGGACTCTGGTTCAGTGTCTCCTGACTGGACTCTGGTTCAATGTCTCCTGACTGGACTCTGGTTCAATGTCTCCTGACTGGACTCTGGTTCAGTGTCTCCTGACTGGACTCTGGTTCAGTGTCTCCTGACTGGACTCTGGTTCAGTGTCTCCTGACTGGACTCTGGTTCAATGTCTCCTGACTGGACTCTGGTTCAATGTCTCCTGACTGGACTCTGGTTCAGTGTCTCCTGACTGGACTCTGGTTCAGTGTCTCCTGACTGGACTCTGGTTCAGTGTCTCCTGACTGGACTCTGGTTCAATGTCTCCTGACTGGACTCTGGTTCAGTGTCTCCTGACTGGACTCTGGTTCAGTGTCTCCTGACTGGACTCTGGTTCAGTGTCTCCTGACTGGACTCTGGTTCAGTGTCTCCTGACTGGACTCTGGTTCAGTGTCTCCTGACTGGACTCTGGTTCAATGTCTCCTGACTGGACTCTGGTTCAGTGTCTCCTGACTGGACTCTGGTTCAATGTCTCCTGACTGGACTCTGGTTCAGTGTCTCCTGACTGGACTCTGGTTCAATGTCTCCTGACTGGACTCTGGTTCAATGTCTCCTGACTGGACTCTGGTTCAGTGTCTCCTGACTGGACTCTGGTTCAGTGTCTCCTGACTGGACTCTGGTTCAATGTCTCCTGACTGGACTCTGGTTCAGTGTCTCCTGACTGGACTCTGGTTCAATGTCTCCTGACTGGACTCTGGTTCAGTGTCTCCTGACTGGACTCTGGTTCAGTGTCTCCTGACTGGACTCTGGTTCAGTGTCTCCTGACTGGACTCTGGTTCAGTGTCTCCTGACTGGACTCTGGTTCAATGTCTCCTGACTGGACTCTGGTTCAGTGTCTCCTGACTGGACTCTGGTTCAGTGTCTCCTGACTGGACTCTGGTTCAATGTCTCCTGACTGGACTCTGGTTCAGTGTCTCCTGACTGGACTCTGGTTCAATGTCTCCTGACTGGACTCTGGTTCAATGTCTCCTGACTGGACTCTGGTTCAATGTCTCCTGACTGGACTCTGGTTCAATGTCTCCTGACTGGACTCTGGTTCAATGTCTCCTGACTGGACTCTGGTTCAATGTCTCCTGACTGGACTCTGGTTCAGTGTCTCCTGACTGGACTCTGGTTCAATGTCTCCTGACTGGACTCTGGTTCAGTGTCTCCTGACTGGACTCTGGTTCAGTGTCTCCTGACTGGACTCTGGTTCAATGTCTCCTGACTGGACTCTGGTTCAATGTCTCCTGACTGGACTCTGGTTCAGTGTCTCCTGACTGGACTCTGGTTCAATGTCTCCTGACTGGACTCTGGTTCAGTGTCTCCTGACTGGACTCTGGTTCAGTGTCTCCTGACTGGACTCTGGTTCAATGTCTCCTGACTGGACTCTGGTTCAATGTCTCCTGACTGGACTCTGGTTCAATGTCTCCTGACTGGACTCTGGTTCAGTGTCTCCTGACTGGACTCTGGTTCAATGTCTCCTGACTGGACTCTGGTTCAATGTCTCCTGACTGGACTCTGGTTCAGTGTCTCCTGACTGGACTCTGGTTCAATGTCTCCTGACTGGACTCTGGTTCAGTGTCTCCTGACTGGACTCTGGTTCAATGTCTCCTGACTGGACTCTGGTTCAATGTCTCCTGACTGGACTCTGGTTCAGTGTCTCCTGACTGGACTCTGGTTCAGTGTCTCCTGACTGGACTCTGGTTCAATGTCTCCTGACTGGACTCTGGTTCAATGTCTCCTGACTGGACTCTGGTTCAATGTCTCCTGACTGGACTCTGGTTCAGTGTCTCCTGACTGGACTCTGGTTCAATGTCTCCTGACTGGACTCTGGTTCAGTGTCTCCTGACTGGACTCTGGTTCAATGTCTCCTGACTGGACTCTGGTTCAATGTCTCCTGACTGGACTCTGGTTCAGTGTCTCCTGACTGGACTCTGGTTCAATGTCTCCTGACTGGACTCTGGTTCAGTGTCTCCTGACTGGACTCTGGTTCAGTGTCTCCTGACTGGACTCTGGTTCAGTGTCTCCTGACTGGACTCTGGTTCAGTGTCTCCTGACTGGACTCTGGTTCAGTGTCTCCTGACTGGACTCTGGTTCAGTGTCTCCTGACTGGACTCTGGTTCAGTGTCTCCTGACTGGACTCTGGTTCAATGTCTCCTGACTGGACTCTGGTTCAATGTCTCCTGACTGGACTCTGGTTCAATGTCTCCTGACTGGACTCTGGTTCAGTGTCTCCTGACTGGACTCTGGTTCAATGTCTCCTGACTGGACTCTGGTTCAATGTCTCCTGACTGGACTCTGGTTCAGTGTCTCCTGACTGGACTCTGGTTCAATGTCTCCTGACTGGACTCTGGTTCAGTGTCTCCTGACTGGACTCTGGTTCAATGTCTCCTGACTGGACTCTGGTTCAATGTCTCCTGACTGGACTCTGGTTCAGTGTCTCCTGACTGGACTCTGGTTCAATGTCTCCTGACTGGACTCTGGTTCAATGTCTCCTGACTGGACTCTGGTTCAATGTCTCCTGACTGGACTCTGGTTCAATGTCTCCTGACTGGACTCTGGTTCAGTGTCTCCTGACTGGACTCTGGTTCAATGTCTCCTGACTGGACTCTGGTTCAATGTCTCCTGACTGGACTCTGGTTCAGTGTCTCCTGACTGGACTCTGGTTCAGTGTCTCCTGACTGGACTCTGGTTCAGTGTCTCCTGACTGGACTCTGGTTCAATGTCTCCTGACTGGACTCTGGTTCAATGTCTCCTGACTGGACTCTGGTTCAATGTCTCCTGACTGGACTCTGGTTCAGTGTCTCCTGACTGGACTCTGGTTCAATGTCTCCTGACTGGACTCTGGTTCAATGTCTCCTGACTGGACTCTGGTTCAGTGTCTCCTGACTGGACTCTGGTTCAGTGTCTCCTGACTGGACTCTGGTTCAATGTCTCCTGACTGGACTCTGGTTCAATGTCTCCTGACTGGACTCTGGTTCAATGTCTCCTGACTGGACTCTGGTTCAATGTCTCCTGACTGGACTCTGGTTCAATGTCTCCTGACTGGACTCTGGTTCAGTGTCTCCTGACTGGACTCTGGTTCAATGTCTCCTGACTGGACTCTGGTTCAATGTCTCCTGACTGGACTCTGGTTCAATGTCTCCTGACTGGACTCTGGTTCAATGTCTCCTGACTGGACTCTGGTTCAGTGTCTCCTGACTGGACTCTGGTTCAATGTCTCCTGACTGGACTCTGGTTCAATGTCTCCTGACTGGACTCTGGTTCAGTGTCTCCTGACTGGACTCTGGTTCAATGTCTCCTGACTGGACTCTGGTTCAATGTCTCCTGACTGGACTCTGGTTCAGTGTCTCCTGACTGGACTCTGGTTCAATGTCTCCTGACTGGACTCTGGTTCAATGTCTCCTGACTGGACTCTGGTTCAGTGTCTCCTGACTGGACTCTGGTTCAATGTCTCCTGACTGGACTCTGGTTCAGTGTCTCCTGACTGGACTCTGGTTCAATGTCTCCTGACTGGACTCTGGTTCAATGTCTCCTGACTGGACTCTGGTTCAGTGTCTCCTGACTGGACTCTGGTTCAGTGTGTCCTGACTGGACTCTGGTTCAATGTCTCCTGACTGGACTCTGGTTCAGTGTCTCCTGACTGGACTCTGGTTCAATGTCTCCTGACTGGACTCTGGTTCAATGTCTCCTGACTGGACTCTGGTTCAATGTCTCCTGACTGGACTCTGGTTCAGTGTCTCCTGACTGGACTCTGGTTCAATGTCTCCTGACTGGACTCTGGTTCAGTGTCTCCTGACTGGACTCTGGTTCAATGTCTCCTGACTGGACTCTGGTTCAGTGTCTCCTGACTGGACTCTGGTTCAATGTCTCCTGACTGGACTCTGGTTCAATGTCTCCTGACTGGACTCTGGTTCAATGTCTCCTGACTGGACTCTGGTTCAATGTCTCCTGACTGGACTCTGGTTCAATGTCTCCTGACTGGACTCTGGTTCAATGTCTCCTGACTGGACTCTGGTTCAATGTCTCCTGACTGGACTCTGGTTCAATGTCTCCTGACTGGACTCTGGTTCAATGTCTCCTGACTGGACTCTGGTTCAGTGTCTCCTGACTGGACTCTGGTTCAATGTCTCCTGACTGGACTCTGGTTCAATGTCTCCTGACTGGACTCTGGTTCAGTGTCTCCTGACTGGACTCTGGTTCAATGTCTCCTGACTGGACTCTGGTTCAATGTCTCCTGACTGGACTCTGGTTCAGTGTCTCCTGACTGGACTCTGGTTCAATGTCTCCTGACTGGACTCTGGTTCAATGTCTCCTGACTGGACTCTGGTTCAATGTCTCCTGACTGGACTCTGGTTCAATGTCTCCTGACTGGACTCTGGTTCAGTGTCTCCTGACTGGACTCTGGTTCAATGTCTCCTGACTGGACTCTGGTTCAGTGTCTCCTGACTGGACTCTGGTTCAATGTCTCCTGACTGGACTCTGGTTCAATGTCTCCTGACTGGACTCTGGTTCAGTGTCTCCTGACTGGACTCTGGTTCAATGTCTCCTGACTGGACTCTGGTTCAGTGTCTCCTGACTGGACTCTGGTTCAGTGTCTCCTGACTGGACTCTGGTTCAATGTCTCCTGACTGGACTCTGGTTCAGTGTCTCCTGACTGGACTCTGGTTCAATGTCTCCTGACTGGACTCTGGTTCAATGTCTCCTGACTGGACTCTGGTTCAATGTCTCCTGACTGGACTCTGGTTCAATGTCTCCTGACTGGACTCTGGTTCAGTGTCTCCTGACTGGACTCTGGTTCAATGTCTCCTGACTGGACTCTGGTTCAGTGTCTCCTGACTGGACTCTGGTTCAGTGTCTCCTGACTGGACTCTGGTTCAATGTCTCCTGACTGGACTCTGGTTCAATGTCTCCTGACTGGACTCTGGTTCAATGTCTCCTGACTGGACTCTGGTTCAATGTCTCCTGACTGGACTCTGGTTCAGTGTCTCCTGACTGGACTCTGGTTCAATGTCTCCTGACTGGACTCTGGTTCAATGTCTCCTGACTGGACTCTGGTTCAGTGTCTCCTGACTGGACTCTGGTTCAATGTCTCCTGACTGGACTCTGGTTCAGTGTCTCCTGACTGGACTCTGGTTCAGTGTCTCCTGACTGGACTCTGGTTCAATGTCTCCTGACTGGACTCTGGTTCAATGTCTCCTGACTGGACTCTGGTTCAGTGTCTCCTGACTGGACTCTGGTTCAATGTCTCCTGACTGGACTCTGGTTCAATGTCTCCTGACTGGACTCTGGTTCAATGTCTCCTGACTGGACTCTGGTTCAATGTCTCCTGACTGGACTCTGGTTCAGTGTCTCCTGACTGGACTCTGGTTCAGTGTCTCCTGACTGGACTCTGGTTCAATGTCTCCTGACTGGACTCTGGTTCAATGTCTCCTGACTGGACTCTGGTTCAATGTCTCCTGACTGGACTCTGGTTCAATGTCTCCTGACTGGACTCTGGTTCAATGTCTCCTGACTGGACTCTGGTTCAGTGTCTCCTGACTGGACTCTGGTTCAGTGTCTCCTGACTGGACTCTGGTTCAATGTCTCCTGACTGGACTCTGGTTCAGTGTCTCCTGACTGGACTCTGGTTCAATGTCTCCTGACTGGACTCTGGTTCAGTGTCTCCTGACTGGACTCTGGTTCAGTGTCTCCTGACTGGACTCTGGTTCAATGTCTCCTGACTGGACTCTGGTTCAGTGTCTCCTGACTGGACTCTGGTTCAGTGTCTCCTGACTGGACTCTGGTTCAGTGTCTCCTGACTGGACTCTGGTTCAATGTCTCCTGACTGGACTCTGGTTCAATGTCTCCTGACTGGACTCTGGTTCAGTGTCTCCTGACTGGACTCTGGTTCAGTGTCTCCTGACTGGACTCTGGTTCAATGTCTCCTGACTGGACTCTGGTTCAGTGTCTCCTGACTGGACTCTGGTTCAATGTCTCCTGACTGGACTCTGGTTCAATGTCTCCTGACTGGACTCTGGTTCAGTGTCTCCTGACTGGACTCTGGTTCAGTGTCTCCTGACTGGACTCTGGTTCAGTGTCTCCTGACTGGACTCTGGTTCAATGTCTCCTGACTGGACTCTGGTTCAATGTCTCCTGACTGGACTCTGGTTCAATGTCTCCTGACTGGACTCTGGTTCAATGTCTCCTGACTGGACTCTGGTTCAATGTCTCCTGACTGGACTCTGGTTCAGTGTCTCCTGACTGGACTCTGGTTCAATGTCTCCTGACTGGACTCTGGTTCAATGTCTCCTGACTGGACTCTGGTTCAGTGTCTCCTGACTGGACTCTGGTTCAATGTCTCCTGACTGGACTCTGGTTCAATGTCTCCTGACTGGACTCTGGTTCAGTGTCTCCTGACTGGACTCTGGTTCAATGTCTCCTGACTGGACTCTGGTTCAATGTCTCCTGACTGGACTCTGGTTCAGTGTCTCCTGACTGGACTCTGGTTCAATGTCTCCTGACTGGACTCTGGTTCAATGTCTCCTGACTGGACTCTGGTTCAGTGTCTCCTGACTGGACTCTGGTTCAGTGTCTCCTGACTGGACTCTGGTTCAGTGTCTCCTGACTGGACTCTGGTTCAGTGTCTCCTGACTGGACTCTGGTTCAGTGTCTCCTGACTGGACTCTGGTTCAGTGTCTCCTGACTGGACTCTGGTTCAATGTCTCCTGACTGGACTCTGGTTCAATGTCTCCTGACTGGACTCTGGTTCAATGTCTCCTGACTGGACTCTGGTTCAGTGTCTCCTGACTGGACTCTGGTTCAATGTCTCCTGACTGGACTCTGGTTCAATGTCTCCTGACTGGACTCTGGTTCAGTGTCTCCTGACTGGACTCTGGTTCAGTGTCTCCTGACTGGACTCTGGTTCAGTGTCTCCTGACTGGACTCTGGTTCAGTGTCTCCTGACTGGACTCTGGTTCAGTGTCTCCTGACTGGACTCTGGTTCAGTGTCTCCTGACTGGACTCTGGTTCAGTGTCTCCTGACTGGACTCTGGTTCAGTGTCTCCTGACTGGACTCTGGTTCAATGTCTCCTGACTGGACTCTGGTTCAGTGTCTCCTGACTGGACTCTGGTTCAGTGTCTCCTGACTGGACTCTGGTTCAGTGTCTCCTGACTGGACTCTGGTTCAGTGTCTCCTGACTGGACTCTGGTTCAGGGTGTCCTGACTGGACTCTGGTTCAATGTCTCCTGACTGGACTCTGGTTCAGTGTCTCCTGACTGGACTCTGGTTCAGTGTCTCCTGACTGGACTCTGGTTCAGTGTCTCCTGACTGGACTCTGGTTCAATGTCTCCTGACTGGACTCTGGTTCAGTGTCTCCTGACTGGACTCTGGTTCAGTGTCTCCTGACTGGACTCTGGTTCAGTGTCTCCTGACTGGACTCTGGTTCAGTGTCTCCTGACTGGACTCTGGTTCAGTGTCTCCTGACTGGACTCTGGTTCAATGTCTCCTGACTGGACTCTGGTTCAGTGTCTCCTGACTGGACTCTGGTTCAGTGTCTCCTGACTGGACTCTGGTTCAGTGTCTCCTGACTGGACTCTGGTTCAGTGTCTCCTGACTGGACTCTGGTTCAATGTCTCCTGACTGGACTCTGGTTCAGTGTCTCCTGACTGGACTCTGGTTCAATGTCTCCTGACTGGACTCTGGTTCAGTGTCTCCTGACTGGACTCTGGTTCAGTGTCTCCTGACTGGACTCTGGTTCAGTGTCTCCTGACTGGACTCTGGTTCAGTGTCTCCTGACTGGACTCTGGTTCAGTGTCTCCTGACTGGACTCTGGTTCAGTGTCTCCTGACTGGACTCTGGTTCAGTGTCTCCTGACTGGACTCTGGTTCAGTGTCTCCTGACTGGACTCTGGTTCAATGTCTCCTGACTGGACTCTGGTTCAGTGTCTCCTGACTGGACTCTGGTTCAGTGTCTCCTGACTGGACTCTGGTTCAATGTCTCCTGACTGGACTCTGGTTCAGTGTCTCCTGACTGGACTCTGGTTCAGTGTCTCCTGACTGGACTCTGGTTCAGTGTCTCCTGACTGGACTCTGGTTCAGTGTCTCCTGACTGGACTCTGGTTCAGTGTCTCCTGACTGGACTCTGGTTCAGTGTCTCCTGACTGGACTCTGGTTCAATGTCTCCTGACTGGACTCTGGTTCAGTGTCTCCTGACTGGACTCTGGTTCAGTGTCTCCTGACTGGACTCTGGTTCAGTGTCTCCTGACTGGACTCTGGTTCAGTGTCTCCTGACTGGACTCTGGTTCAGTGTCTCCTGACTGGACTCTGGTTCAGTGTCTCCTGACTGGACTCTGGTTCAGTGTCTCCTGACTGGACTCTGGTTCAGTGTCTCCTGACTGGACTCTGGTTCAGTGTCTCCTGACTGGACTCTGGTTCAGTGTCTCCTGACTGGACTCTGGTTCAATGTCTCCTGACTGGACTCTGGTTCAGTGTCTCCTGACTGGACTCTGGTTCAGTGTCTCCTGACTGGACTCTGGTTCAATGTCTCCTGACTGGACTCTGGTTCAGTGTCTCCTGACTGGACTCTGGTTCAGTGTCTCCTGACTGGACTCTGGTTCAATGTCTCCTGACTGGACTCTGGTTCAGTGTCTCCTGACTGGACTCTGGTTCAGTGTCTCCTGACTGGACTCTGGTTCAGTGTCTCCTGACTGGACTCTGGTTCAGTGTCTCCTGACTGGACTCTGGTTCAGTGTCTCCTGACTGGACTCTGGTTCAGTGTCTCCTGACTGGACTCTGGTTCAGTGTCTCCTGACTGGACTCTGGTTCAGTGTCTCCTGACTGGACTCTGGTTCAGTGTCTCCTGACTGGACTCTGGTTCAGTGTCTCCTGACTGGACTCTGGTTCAGTGTCTCCTGACTGGACTCTGGTTCAATGTCTCCTGACTGGACTCTGGTTCAATGTCTCCTGACTGGACTCTGGTTCAGTGTCTCCTGACTGGACTCTGGTTCAGTGTCTCCTGACTGGACTCTGGTTCAGTGTCTCCTGACTGGACTCTGGTTCAGTGTCTCCTGACTGGACTCTGGTTCAATGTCTCCTGACTGGACTCTGGTTCAATGTCTCCTGACTGGACTCTGGTTCAATGTCTCCTGACTGGACTCTGGTTCAGTGTCTCCTGACTGGACTCTGGTTCAGTGTCTCCTGACTGGACTCTGGTTCAGTGTCTCCTGACTGGACTCTGGTTCAGTGTCTCCTGACTGGACTCTGGTTCAGTGTCTCCTGACTGGACTCTGGTTCATGTCTCCTGACTGGACTCTGGTTCAATGTCTCCTGACTGGACTCTGGTTCAGTGTCTCCTGACTGGACTCTGGTTCAATGTCTCCTGACTGGACTCTGGTTCAATGTCTCCTGACTGGACTCTGGTTCAATGTCTCCTGACTGGACTCTGGTTCAGTGTCTCCTGACTGGACTCTGGTTCAGTGTCTCCTGACTGGACTCTGGTTCAGTGTCTCCTGACTGGACTCTGGTTCAGTGTCTCCTGACTGGACTCTGGTTCAGTGTCTCCTGACTGGACTCTGGTTCAGTGTCTCCTGACTGGACTCTGGTTCAGTGTCTCCTGACTGGACTCTGGTTCAATGTCTCCTGACTGGACTCTGGTTCAGTGTCTCCTGACTGGACTCTGGTTCAATGTCTCCTGACTGGACTCTGGTTCAGTGTCTCCTGACTGGACTCTGGTTCAGTGTCTCCTGACTGGACTCTGGTTCAGTGTCTCCTGACTGGACTCTGGTTCAATGTCTCCTGACTGGACTCTGGTTCAGTGTCTCCTGACTGGACTCTGGTTCAGTGTCTCCTGACTGGACTCTGGTTCAATGTCTCCTGACTGGACTCTGGTTCAATGTCTCCTGACTGGACTCTGGTTCAGTGTCTCCTGACTGGACTCTGGTTCAGTGTCTCCTGACTGGACTCTGGTTCAGTGTCTCCTGACTGGACTCTGGTTCAGTGTCTCCTGACTGGACTCTGGTTCAGTGTCTCCTGACTGGACTCTGGTTCAGTGTCTCCTGACTGGACTCTGGTTCAATGTCTCCTGACTGGACTCTGGTTCAGTGTCTCCTGACTGGACTCTGGTTCAGTGTCTCCTGACTGGACTCTGGTTCAGTGTCTCCTGACTGGACTCTGGTTCAGTGTCTCCTGACTGGACTCTGGTTCAGTGTCTCCTGACTGGACTCTGGTTCAGTGTCTCCTGACTGGACTCTGGTTCAGTGTGTCCTGACTGGACTCTGGTTCAATGTCTCCTGACTGGACTCTGGTTCAGTGTCTCCTGACTGGACTCTGGTTCAGTGTCTCCTGACTGGACTCTGGTTCAGTGTCTCCTGACTGGACTCTGGTTCAGTGTCTCCTGACTGGACTCTGGTTCAGTGTCTCCTGACTGGACTCTGGTTCAATGTCTCCTGACTGGACTCTGGTTCAGTGTCTCCTGACTGGACTCTGGTTCAGTGTCTCCTGACTGGACTCTGGTTCAGTGTCTCCTGACTGGACTCTGGTTCAGTGTCTCCTGACTGGACTCTGGTTCAATGTCTCCTGACTGGACTCTGGTTCAGTGTCTCCTGACTGGACTCTGGTTCAGTGTCTCCTGACTGGACTCTGGTTCAGTGTCTCCTGACTGGACTCTGGTTCAGTGTCTCCTGACTGGACTCTGGTTCAATGTCTCCTGACTGGACTCTGGTTCAGTGTCTCCTGACTGGACTCTGGTTCAGTGTCTCCTGACTGGACTCTGGTTCAGTGTCTCCTGACTGGACTCTGGTTCAATGTCTCCTGACTGGACTCTGGTTCAGTGTGTCCTGACTGGACTCTGGTTCAGTGTCTCCTGACTGGACTCTGGTTCAGTGTCTCCTGACTGGACTCTGGTTCAGTGTCTCCTGACTGGACTCTGGTTCAGTGTCTCCTGACTGGACTCTGGTTCAATGTCTCCTGACTGGACTCTGGTTCAATGTCTCCTGACTGGACTCTGGTTCAGTGTCTCCTGACTGGACTCTGGTTCAATGTCTCCTGACTGGACTCTGGTTCAGTGTCTCCTGACTGGACTCTGGTTCAGTGTGTCCTGACTGGACTCTGGTTCAGTGTCTCCTGACTGGACTCTGGTTCAGTGTCTCCTGACTGGACTCTGGTTCAGTGTCTCCTGACTGGACTCTGGTTCAGTGTCTCCTGACTGGACTCTGGTTCAGTGTCTCCTGACTGGACTCTGGTTCAGTGTGTCCTGACTGGACTCTGGTTCAGTGTCTCCTGACTGGACTCTGGTTCAGTGTCTCCTGACTGGACTCTGGTTCAGTGTCTCCTGACTGGACTCTGGTTCAGTGTCTCCTGACTGGACTCTGGTTCAATGTCTCCTGACTGGACTCTGGTTCAGTGTGTCCTGACTGGACTCTGGTTCAATGTCTCCTGACTGGACTCTGGTTCAGTGTCTCCTGACTGGACTCTGGTTCAGTGTCTCCTGACTGGACTCTGGTTCAGTGTCTCCTGACTGGACTCTGGTTCAGTGTCTCCTGACTGGACTCTGGTTCAATGTCTCCTGACTGGACTCTGGTTCAGTGTCTCCTGACTGGACTCTGGTTCAGTGTGTCCTGACTGGACTCTGGTTCAGTGTCTCCTGACTGGACTCTGGTTCAGTGTCTCCTGACTGGACTCTGGTTCAGTGTCTCCTGACTGGACTCTGGTTCAGTGTCTCCTGACTGGACTCTGGTTCAGTGTCTCCTGACTGGACTCTGGTTCAGTGTGTCCTGACTGGACTCTGGTTCAGTGTCTCCTGACTGGACTCTGGTTCAGTGTCTCCTGACTGGACTCTGGTTCAATGTCTCCTGACTGGACTCTGGTTCAGTGTCTCCTGACTGGACTCTGGTTCAGTGTGTCCTGACTGGACTCTGGTTCAATGTCTCCTGACTGGACTCTGGTTCAGTGTCTCCTGACTGGACTCTGGTTCAGTGTCTCCTGACTGGACTCTGGTTCAGTGTCTCCTGACTGGACTCTGGTTCAATGTCTCCTGACTGGACTCTGGTTCAGTGTCTCCTGACTGGACTCTGGTTCAGTGTCTCCTGACTGGACTCTGGTTCAGTGTCTCCTGACTGGACTCTGGTTCAGTGTCTCCTGACTGGACTCTGGTTCAGTGTCTCCTGACTGGACTCTGGTTCAGTGTCTCCTGACTGGACTCTGGTTCAGTGTCTCCTGACTGGACTCTGGTTCAATGTCTCCTGACTGGACTCTGGTTCAGTGTGTCCTGACTGGACTCTGGTTCAGTGTGTCCTGACTGGACTCTGGTTCAGTGTCTCCTGACTGGACTCTGGTTCAGTGTCTCCTGACTGGACTCTGGTTCAGTGTCTCCTGACTGGACTCTGGTTCAGTGTCTCCTGACTGGACTCTGGTTCAGTGTCTCCTGACTGGACTCTGGTTCAGTGTCTCCTGACTGGACTCTGGTTCAGTGTCTCCTGACTGGACTCTGGTTCAGTGTCTCCTGACTGGACTCTGGTTCAGTGTCTCCTGACTGGACTCTGGTTCAGTGTCTCCTGACTGGACTCTGGTTCAGTGTCTCCTGACTGGACTCTGGTTCAATGTCTCCTGACTGGACTCTGGTTCATGTCTCCTGACTGGACTCTGGTTCAGTGTCTCCTGACTGGACTCTGGTTCAGTGTGTCCTGACTGGACTCTGGTTCAGTGTCTCCTGACTGGACTCTGGTTCAGTGTCTCCTGACTGGACTCTGGTTCAGTGTGTCCTGACTGGACTCTGGTTCAGTGTCTCCTGACTGGACTCTGGTTCAGTGTCTCCTGACTGGACTCTGGTTCAGTGTCTCCTGACTGGACTCTGGTTCAGTGTCTCCTGACTGGACTCTGGTTCAGTGTCTCCTGACTGGACTCTGGTTCAGTGTCTCCTGACTGGACTCTGGTTCAGTGTCTCCTGACTGGACTCTGGTTCAGTGTCTCCTGACTGGACTCTGGTTCAATGTCTCCTGACTGGACTCTGGTTCAGTGTCTCCTGACTGGACTCTGGTTCAATGTCTCCTGACTGGACTCTGGTTCAGTGTCTCCTGACTGGACTCTGGTTCAATGTCTCCTGACTGGACTCTGGTTCAATGTCTCCTGACTGGACTCTGGTTCAGTGTGTCCTGACTGGACTCTGGTTCAGTGTCTCCTGACTGGACTCTGGTTCAGTGTCTCCTGACTGGACTCTGGTTCAGTGTCTCCTGACTGGACTCTGGTTCAGTGTCTCCTGACTGGACTCTGGTTCAGTGTCTCCTGACTGGACTCTGGTTCAGTGTCTCCTGACTGGACTCTGGTTCAGTGTCTCCTGACTGGACTCTGGTTCAGTGTCTCCTGACTGGACTCTGGTTCAGTGTCTCCTGACTGGACTCTGGTTCAGTGTCTCCTGACTGGACTCTGGTTCAGTGTCTCCTGACTGGACTCTGGTTCAGTGTCTCCTGACTGGACTCTGGTTCAATGTCTCCTGACTGGACTCTGGTTCAGTGTCTCCTGACTGGACTCTGGTTCAATGTCTCCTGACTGGACTCTGGTTCAGTGTCTCCTGACTGGACTCTGGTTCAGTGTCTCCTGACTGGACTCTGGTTCAGTGTCTCCTGACTGGACTCTGGTTCAATGTCTCCTGACTGGACTCTGGTTCAGTGTCTCCTGACTGGACTCTGGTTCAGTGTCTCCTGACTGGACTCTGGTTCAATGTCTCCTGACTGGACTCTGGTTCAGTGTCTCCTGACTGGACTCTGGTTCAGTGTCTCCTGACTGGACTCTGGTTCAGTGTCTCCTGACTGGACTCTGGTTCAATGTCTCCTGACTGGACTCTGGTTCAGTGTCTCCTGACTGGACTCTGGTTCAGTGTCTCCTGACTGGACTCTGGTTCAGTGTCTCCTGACTGGACTCTGGTTCAGTGTCTCCTGACTGGACTCTGGTTCAGTGTCTCCTGACTGGACTCTGGTTCAATGTCTCCTGACTGGACTCTGGTTCAGTGTCTCCTGACTGGACTCTGGTTCAGTGTCTCCTGACTGGACTCTGGTTCAGTGTCTCCTGACTGGACTCTGGTTCAGTGTCTCCTGACTGGACTCTGGTTCAGTGTCTCCTGACTGGACTCTGGTTCAGTGTCTCCTGACTGGACTCTGGTTCAGTGTCTCCTGACTGGACTCTGGTTCAGTGTCTCCTGACTGGACTCTGGTTCAGTGTCTCCTGACTGGACTCTGGTTCAGTGTCTCCTGACTGGACTCTGGTTCAGTGTCTCCTGACTGGACTCTGGTTCAATGTCTCCTGACTGGACTCTGGTTCAGTGTCTCCTGACTGGACTCTGGTTCAGTGTCTCCTGACTGGACTCTGGTTCAGTGTCTCCTGACTGGACTCTGGTTCAATGTCTCCTGACTGGACTCTGGTTCAGTGTCTCCTGACTGGACTCTGGTTCAATGTCTCCTGACTGGACTCTGGTTCAGTGTCTCCTGACTGGACTCTGGTTCAATGTCTCCTGACTGGACTCTGGTTCAGTGTCTCCTGACTGGACTCTGGTTCAGTGTCTCCTGACTGGACTCTGGTTCAGTGTCTCCTGACTGGACTCTGGTTCAGTGTCTCCTGACTGGACTCTGGTTCAATGTCTCCTGACTGGACTCTGGTTCAGTGTCTCCTGACTGGACTCTGGTTCAATGTCTCCTGACTGGACTCTGGTTCAGTGTCTCCTGACTGGACTCTGGTTCAATGTCTCCTGACTGGACTCTGGTTCAGTGTCTCCTGACTGGACTCTGGTTCAATGTCTCCTGACTGGACTCTGGTTCAATGTCTCCTGACTGGACTCTGGTTCAGTGTCTCCTGACTGGACTCTGGTTCAATGTCTCCTGACTGGACTCTGGTTCAGTGTCTCCTGACTGGACTCTGGTTCAGTGTCTCCTGACTGGACTCTGGTTCAGTGTCTCCTGACTGGACTCTGGTTCAATGTCTCCTGACTGGACTCTGGTTCAATGTCTCCTGACTGGACTCTGGTTCAGTGTCTCCTGACTGGACTCTGGTTCAATGTCTCCTGACTGGACTCTGGTTCAATGTCTCCTGACTGGACTCTGGTTCAATGTCTCCTGACTGGACTCTGGTTCAATGTCTCCTGACTGGACTCTGGTTCAATGTCTCCTGACTGGACTCTGGTTCAATGTCTCCTGACTGGACTCTGGTTCAGTGTCTCCTGACTGGACTCTGGTTCAGTGTCTCCTGACTGGACTCTGGTTCAATGTCTCCTGACTGGACTCTGGTTCAATGTCTCCTGACTGGACTCTGGTTCAATGTCTCCTGACTGGACTCTGGTTCAATGTCTCCTGACTGGACTCTGGTTCAATGTCTCCTGACTGGACTCTGGTTCAGTGTCTCCTGACTGGACTCTGGTTCAATGTCTCCTGACTGGACTCTGGTTCAATGTCTCCTGACTGGACTCTGGTTCAATGTCTCCTGACTGGACTCTGGTTCAATGTCTCCTGACTGGACTCTGGTTCAATGTCTCCTGACTGGACTCTGGTTCAATGTCTCCTGACTGGACTCTGGTTCAATGTCTCCTGACTGGACTCTGGTTCAATGTCTCCTGACTGGACTCTGGTTCAGTGTCTCCTGACTGGACTCTGGTTCAATGTCTCCTGACTGGACTCTGGTTCAGTGTCTCCTGACTGGACTCTGGTTCAATGTCTCCTGACTGGACTCTGGTTCAATGTCTCCTGACTGGACTCTGGTTCAGTGTCTCCTGACTGGACTCTGGTTCAGTGTCTCCTGACTGGACTCTGGTTCAGTGTCTCCTGACTGGACTCTGGTTCAGTGTCTCCTGACTGGACTCTGGTTCAGTGTCTCCTGACTGGACTCTGGTTCAATGTCTCCTGACTGGACTCTGGTTCAATGTCTCCTGACTGGACTCTGGTTCAGTGTCTCCTGACTGGACTCTGGTTCAGTGTGTCCTGACTGGACTCTGGTTCAGTGTCTCCTGACTGGACTCTGGTTCAGTGTCTCCTGACTGGACTCTGGTTCAGTGTGTCCTGACTGGACTCTGGTTCAATGTCTCCTGACTGGACTCTGGTTCAGTGTCTCCTGACTGGACTCTGGTTCAGTGTCTCCTGACTGGACTCTGGTTCAGTGTGTCCTGACTGGACTCTGGTTCAGTGTCTCCTGACTGGACTCTGGTTCAATGTCTCCTGACTGGACCAGCTTTGAGCAGCTGCAAGACAGTCTGGTTCAGATACTGGCTGGTTGCAATTTCATCAGCTAAGGAATCTGAAAGTTATGCACCATAACTCATGTTCCCTGAAGGAAGGGAACAAGGTGCAACATATGCTATGGGAATAGCGCCCCCGTGCGATTACCTGAAGGAATACATTCACGCCTTTACGGCAGGGGCATCAGCGTTGCGCCAGAGGCCCCGCCCTCTGGGTACTTAAGCCGCTGACGCCCATTCATCATTCTCCAAAATGCACTTCACCGAGCTTTCAGCATTGAAAGGGCTAGATATGTTGCACCTCGTTCCCTTCCTTCAGGGAACATGAGTTATGGTGCATAACTTTCAGTTCCCTTTCAGTCATGTCTCTCGGTGCAACATATGCTATGGGAACGTAATTCATTCACACCCTTGAAATGCTCAGCAAAATGCATGTGAGAACATCTGCCTTAAAACGACAGGCATTTCCCAGCTGCTTTCTACAAGGTATGTAGAGAGCACAGCCTGAGAAGAAAAAATGCCAAACGTAGAAACATCAGCCTGATGTTACCACTGGGCATGTAGATAAAAAACACCAGCTAGAGACAGCTAAACGTGCTCCACTAGTGCGATTACTCATCATCTCCTTTTTTCTCTGGAAAAACCTGAGAAACAAGAGGAAAAGAGCAAGGGACCCATTACGCCACTAGTAATTGGGTGGCAATGTGGAGGTAGAAAACCTAGGTCAAGCATAGGGTAACCTCCCACGTCCCTAGGGGAAAATTTTACATATACAAGGGGCACGACTGGCAAGTGGAGCCCCTCCTGATGTTGGAGACCCATTAAGGAGAGGGGAACCCCCCAGTGAACATCTCCTAAGCAAACATAAACACCAAGGGACACCCTTGTGTATGTTGTTGCTGTTTGTTTTGGGATAAAGCAATCAAAGCCTTAGGCCCTCAGCCAATCCCTTTCAAAGGCCAGGCTGAAAGCTGCCACAACTCCGGTTGTGGGTGTAGAAGCTGCCCACGTGCCTGAGTCAGCAGGTCCCTGTGAGGAGGCAATTGCCATGGTATCCCTGATAACATTGAGATCAACTCTGGGAACCACGGTTTCTGCGGCCATCTGGGGGCTATCAGGATCAGGGAGAGGGCTCCCTGATGTACACGTTCCAGTGTCACCTCGATCAGAGGGACAGGTGGAAAAGTATAGTACAGCACCCCTGCTGGCCAATCATGGGCCAGAGCATCCGTTCCCAACGGAGCATCTGTTTCCTTCAAAGAGAAGTAAAGGTCACACTGTGAGCTAGCTCTGCAAGCGAACAAGTCCACTGAGGCTCTCCCAAATCGTGACCAGACCTGCTCCACAATCCGTGGGTTCAGGCTCCATTCTGATGCCAGGAGAGGCCCTCTTGAGAGGGCATCTGCTCCATAATTTAGTTCACCGGGGACATGAGTCGCCCTAAGTGACAAGATTCTCGGAGCACAACACGCGAGCATCCTTTGCGTCAGTCCGAGGAGGGCCTGGGACCTTGTCCCTCCTTCTCTATTGATGAAGGACACTGTGGTCCTGTTATCTGATTTCACCAGGACATGCTACCCTACAATCAGACCTTTGTTAAAGAAGTATTTTAATGACAGGAATACGGCCAACAATTCCAGGAAGTTGATATGTAATCTCGCTTCCTGTTCATTCCAAATGCCACGGGGGTTCTGATTTCTGCAGATTGTCCCCCATCCTGTTTTTGAGGCGTCCGTTGTGACGACCACACAAGATGACACCCTACCCAGCGGGACCCCCTCCGTGAAAACAGACAAATCTCTCCAAGGTTCCAGGGCCTTCAGGCACTCTGAATCTATCCTAACCTTTCCTGCTTGACCAGGCAGGGTGGGTTGTGTCTGTTGGTTTAGCCATACTAATGAGGGCTCACATTTTCAGCAATGCGTGTGGCACATAGGGTATGGCTGCCGCCAAGAGGCCTAAAAGGCATTGGCACGTTTTCATGGGGACCCGCTGATCCAGTTTAAATTTTTTCAGGCAATGGCGAATCGAGGAAACGCGTTCCTTTGAGAGCCATGCTCTGTACCGCACAGTGTCGATCTTTACTCCCAGGAATACGGTAACCCATGATGGAGTTAGGTCACTCTTTTGTAGGTTTATGACAAAACTGAGAGATTCCAAGTGAGAAATCACCCTGTAGGAGTGTGACTGGGCCTGTATTCTGCTTCCAGCGAGAATCAGGAGGTCATCCAGGTAGTTCATAACCCTGAGTCCTTGATTTCTAAGGGGGGTCAGGGCTGCGTCCAGACATTTAGTAAATGTATGAGGAGCCGTCTTTAAAACGAAGGGTAATGCTCTGAATTCATAAGCGTTCCCTTCGAAAGCAAAACGGAGGGATTTTCTGTGTTTCCTCCACACGCCTACATGGAAATAGGCATCTTTCAAATCCATTGTACATGCGTAGTCTCTTGGTCTCACAGACTGGAGGGCCTGTCGCAGTGTAAGCATCTTGAACTTAAAAGTTTTTATTCTCTTGTTCAGAGCCCTGAGATCCAGTATCGGTCTCAGGGAATTATCCTTTTTGGGCACCAGGAAGTACTTGCTGTGGTGGCCGGAGCGTAGTTTGCGTTTCGGGACCAAACTTATTACTCCCTTCTGTAGCATCGTCAAAACTTCCTCCCTCAGCGTGTGTAAGGTTAATTTTTGACTGCAGTACCCCTGTGAAGGGGGGCTGTCTCCTGGTGAACTGCAACTTGAGGCCATGACATATCGTCGTCATGACCCATTTGTTTGATAGACACGCCCTCCAGGCCTGCGCGTGCGCCATGAGCCTGGAAGGCATGTCTGGGTGGCCGTGGCACAGTGGTAATGGCAGTCGACCCCCGATCGGAAGGTTGGTCGTTCGAATCCCGCGTCCGCTCACCATGTCTCGTTGTGTCCCTGGGCAAGACACTTAACCTTGAGTTGCTCCCGATAGGTCTGGATGGTGCCTTGCAAGGCAGGCTACCACTACCGGTGTATGAATGTGTGTATGAATGGGTGGATGGTTGGTATTGTAAAGCGCTTTGGGGCTCCTCACAAGGGGCTGGAAAGCGCTTTATAAATAAGCTCCGTTTACCATTTACCATGTCTAATCGCTGCCTGTCATGTTTGAGTGTGGGAGGAGTGGCCTTTGACCCCTCTCGTGAGCTCTCGGGCAGGCTGGTCAGCCCGACAGAAGATATTGCGAGATCTGACTGTCTCAGACAGAGCTCGCACATCTTGCTACGGTTCATAGTTTGACCAAGTGGTTTGTGTTTTATAAAAGTGGGACTCGAGTCAAGAACCAGGGCAGTTTGTGCTTTGGTACCTTTATTTTTGTATATGTATGAAACAGTGTTTGTTTTGATTACACATACAGTAGGCGAGTCATGTTTGGTGCGTACACACATGTCACCAGTTCCTCGTAGTGTTCTACAAGTGGAGACTTGGTCCAAAAGGTTAGGTTCCCGTACCACGTGGGCGGGCAAACCTGTAAAATTATTAATTCGTCCTGTTTCATCAGGCCCGAATCTGTTTTCCACACAGGGTAATCGAAGAGGCCCTCGGCCAGTACTGGAAAGTCTCACTGTCACCAGCAGGTCTCTTCCGAGGAAGGCGATGTATGTCTTCCTTTGGGGGTGCAAAGCTTTTTCTCGGCAGCCCCTTGCGGAGGGCTTCCGCCTATTTGCGTCTCTGTTCCAGTCTGGCCTGGATGCGTTCCAGGGCTCCCCCGAAGAGTCCTGTCGGCTCGATCGGGTTCTGGAGGAAAGGGGACCTCTGGTTTTCCGGGAGGTCCGACAAAGTCAACAAAAGTTGGCACTGGGCAACAAATATTTCCGCCATTGCTCTACCCTGCGTGATGGCTATTGTCCCCACCATGCGGAGCACAAAGTCAGAGGCGCGGCGGGCCTCTTCCATGGCCTCCGTTGCGGCTTGTTCGTTCGTCATTACCTGGGGATCCTGCAGTTTTTCTGCCAGGTACGCCTGCATCATGGTCAATGCGTTCATCGCACGAGCCGCGAGGCCCTGAGCCTTGTAGCACTTTTCGAGTTGTTTCTCCAAAGCGTGGCAGGCCCTGCTGGGCAGCGCTGGCTTCGCCCACGTAGCTGCGGGGGCCAGATAAGCTGCCAGGGTCTCCTCTATCAGGGGTGCGCTGGTGAGGCCTGCTGTCTCCATTTCAGCGACATCCAGGAGTCGAGATAATGGCAGCGTCATGGGAACTCCGGGTTCCACCCAGGAGCGTTTGAGCTCCATGAGGAAGTCCGGGAAAATGGGCATTTTTTGCGACGTCGTCGGCTGCTGCTTCGCATAGAAGTAGTTTCCCGCCAGCCTCGTAACCTGTTGGCGAGGCGTGGGGTCTGGCTACGCGACCTGCAGGGCATCTGCTGCCCTATGACACAGGTCGAACAGAGCAGGGACCGACACGTCCGGTTCCGGTAGAGCTTGCACCAGGTTCTGGGAGGAATCCACAGTTTCTTCTCTGCAACCGTACTCGGCGTCTTGGTCGGACCCTTCGGGCATCGAGTCCTCGACGGGGACCGAGGAGTCCGACACGTTCTCATCCCCGACTTGACCACGGCATTCCAGGTCCATGTTCTCGAGCTCTGGCCCGGGAGCGTGCAGCTCTGCGAGGCGTGCGGCCTTCAACACCGCGGCCTTCGCTATAGATTTAGCCAACGCGTCCGCGCTACGTTTCCTCACTACCGCCGACATCCGACAGTAGTGGGAGCAGGAGTCGGGGGATTCCAGCGCTTTTCTTGCGTGCAGAATCCCTAGGCAGACAGGACAGGCCTTGTGGGTGTCCGTTGCCGAGAGGGAGTAGCCGCAGCCGTTGGGGAAGGGGCGCGAGCGAGGGCTCGTCGTCCTGTTGGTTTTCTTCTGAGTCTTTATCCTCCGTTTTCCTTTCTCGGGAGCCATGTCCGGAGACGAGAAGCGTCGAGGCTGTTCCTAGTTTCCTTTTGTTCGACGCCGTCCTCTCCGTCGTCTTGCTTTCGCTTCCTAGCCTGCTAATGGTTAGCAAGGAGTGTTGTGACACAGTTAGCGCCATCGATCGAAGCAGCTGCGAAGAGAGAAGAAAACTTTGAGGTAAGTAGAAAAACGCTGGGCTAGCTTTCACCAGCCCAGCAGTACGCAGGAAAAATTTATCTGTACGCTCGCTCAGTGTAGGGAGCAAGCTCACCTCTGATCAAGCGATGCGACAACAGAGAAGTCCCACGAAGTTCAGGTTTTAAGCGAGGTGAAGGGCAATAAGAGGATGATGAATGGGTGTCAGCGGCTTAAGTACCCAGAGGGCGGGGCCTCTGGCGCAACGGTGACGCCCCTGCCGTAAAGGCGTGAATGTATTCCTTCAGGTAATCGCACGGGGGCGCAACTCCCATAGCATATGTTGCACCGAGAGACATGACTGAAAGGGAACATTGTACAGCTGCCATTAAAGCTGCATGACACAATTACTATTTATCTCAGACCACCAAAGATCTGAATGCCCTAAGAGATTTTGAAAAACTATCAAGTCTCTTTATATTATCCACGCACAGTGTTTCTATTGAGTTTTTGGAATCTTACAAATATTTGGGAATCTTAGTCGAGGCACATCTCTCTTTTAAGCCACATGTTGAAAACTTGGTAAAGAAAACTGAAAGGTATATGTATAAATACCTACTGTATAACATAAACAAATATCTACTGTACAACATGTATAAATACCTACTGTATAACATGTATAAATACGTAGTGTATAACATGCATAAATACCTACTGTATAACATGTATAAATACCTACTGGATAACATATATAAATACGTACTGTATAACATGCATACATACCTACTGTATAACATGTATAAATACCTACTGGATAACATGTATAAATACCTACTGTATAACATGTATAAATACCTACTGTATAACATGTATAAATACGTACTGTATAACATGTATAAATACGTACTGTATAACATGTATAAATACCTACTGGATAACACGTATAAATACGTACTGTATAACATGCATAAATACCTACTGTATAACATGTATAAATACCTACTGAATAACATGTATAAATACCTACTGTATAACATGTATAAATACCTACTGTATAACATGTATAAATACCTACTGGATAACATGTATAAATACCTACTGTATAACATGTATAAATACCTAATGGATAACATGTATAAATACCTACTCGATAACATGTATAAATACCTACTCGATAACATGTATAAATACCTACTCGATAACATGTATAAATACCTACTGGATACCGTATAAATATCTGCTGTACAACATATATAAATAACTACTGTACAACATGTATAAATAACTACTGGATAACATGTATAAATACCTACTGCAGTAGGTATTTATACACGTTATACAGAAGCTATTTATATATATTATGCATGCATAATACTGTATACTGTTTATAAATAGCTCCTGTATAACATGTATAAATACCTACTGTATAACATGTATAAATACCTACTGGATAACATGTATAAATACCTACTGTATAACATGTATAAATACCTACTGTATAACATGTATAAATACCTACTGGATAACATGTATAAATACCTACTGTATAACATGTATAAATACCTAATGGATAACATGTATAAATACCTACTCGATAACATGTATAAATACCTACTCGATAACATGTA
Source organism: Garcialebias charrua (assembly GCA_038048925.1). Lineage (NCBI taxonomy): Eukaryota > Metazoa > Chordata > Actinopteri > Cyprinodontiformes > Rivulidae > Garcialebias > Garcialebias charrua. Next base: position 29,735 of record JBBPBX010009420.1, on the reverse strand, counting down.
TAAATACCTACTCGATAACATGTATAAATACCTACTGGATACCGTATAAATATCTGCTGTACAACATAAATAAATAACTACTGTATAACATGTATAAATAACTACTGGATAACATGTATAAATACCTACTGCAGCAGGTATTTATACATGTTATACAGAAGCTATTTATATATATTATGCATGCATAATACTGTATACTGTTTATAAATAGCTCCTGTATAACATGTATAAATACCTACTGTATAACATGTATAAATACCTACTGGATAACATGTATAAATACCTACTGGATAACATGTATAAATACCTACTGGATAACGTATAAATATCTGCTGTACAACATATGTAAATACCTACTGTACAACATGCATAATAACTATTGGATAACATGTATAAATACCTACTGCAGTAGGTATTTATACATGTTATACAGGAGCTATTTATATATATTATGCATGCATAATACTGTATACTGTATATAAATAGCTCCTGTTTAACATGTATAAATATCTGCTGTACAACATATATAAATACCTACTGTACAACATGTATAAATAACTACTGGATAACATGTATAAATACCTACTGCAGTATACATGTAATACAGTAGGTATTTATACATGTTGTACAGTATGTATACATACTGTATAACATGTATGAATACATACTGTATAACGTGTATAAATATCTACTGTATACCATGTGTAAATACACACTGTGTAACATGTATAATTATTTACTGTATAACATGTATAAATACATACTGTATAACATGTATAAATACCTACTTTATACCATGTACAGTATAAATACATACTGTATAACATGTTTTATTATCTACTGTATACCTTGTATAAATACATACTGTATAACCTGTATAATTATTTACTGTACAACATATATAATAATCTACTGTATAACATGTATGAATACATACTGTATAATGTGTATAAATATCTACTGTATACCATGTGTAAATACACACTGTATAACATGTATAATTATTTACTGTATAACATGTATAAATTCATACTGTATAACATGTATAAACAATACTTTATACCATGTGCAGTATAAATACATACTGTATAACATGTATTATTATCTACTGTATACCTTGTATAAATACATACTGTATAACATGTATTATTATCTACTGTATACCTTGTATAAATACATACTGTATAACCTGTATAATTATTTACTGTATAACATGTATAAATACATACTGTATGACCTGTATAATTATTTACTGTATAACATGTATGAATACATACTGTATAACGTGTATAAATATCTACTGTATACCATGTGTAAATACACACTGTGTAACCTGTATAATTATTTACTGTATAACATGTATAAATACATACTGTATAACCTGTATAATTATTTACTGTATAACATGTATAAATACTGTATAACTTGTATAATTATTTACTGTATAACATGTATAAATACTGTATAACTTGTATAATTATTTACTGTATAACATGTATAAATACTGTATAACTTGTATAATTATTTACTGTATAACATGTATAAATACTGTATAACTTGTATTATTATCTACTGTATACCTTGTATAAATACATACTGTATAACATGTATTATTATCTACTGTATACCTTGTATAAATACATACTGTATGACCTGTATAATTATTTACTGTATAACATGTATAAATACATACTGTATAACCTGTATAATTATTTACTGTATAACATGTATAAATACTGTATAACTTGTATAATTATTTACTGTATAACATGTATAAATACTGTATAACGTATAAGTAAATGTTGAATGAACTCAGACAGGGAAGTGAACTTTACCATCATGAATTAAGTTTTAAAGCAAAACTATGTAAAAACAATGAAATGTCCTTTAAATTGAACACATTCAGACCTTCTGAAACGAGGTTCTGGACGGTACCACGAGGTCCAGTCTCGTCTTCATTTCATCGTCCACAGTTTTTAAGAACTCTTCGCACACATTGTGTCACTTTTTGGCACAAACATCAAAGCCCTGAGCTCAGGAATTCACTCTCGTGTTTCTGCCGTAGTAAAACCCGACAGATAAAATCTGCAGTAAATACTGGGTCAGGTTCTGGTGCTCTGATCCACCCAGTCCGTCTGAACTAAGTGGATCCAGTGGAAACTCTGCAGGATCTCACATGATTCTAATCAGACAGGACACCAATAAAACCAGAAAGCATGGCCGAGGCCCAGCTCTGAGTTTTTATAAGAACAGGAATGACGGGAGGTTAAGTGCAAACTAAACGCAGGTTCTCCAAAGAATGCAGACTGAAGGTCTGAGAGAGCCAAGGCCCTGGATCAGAACCAGACCCGGTTCTGAAGAGACGAGACGACGTGAAGAAACACCCCAACGCTCAGACGCACCAGGATTCAGGGCTTGATGTGACTGACCACCACAAAGTTCTGACTGGTTCCAGGTCCACGGCCATGATGAATCAAACCATATGACGTTCAGGTTGGACCAGAACCAGAACCAGCAGAATCTTCTGATCAAATTCAAGTGAAGTTAAACACGATTGATTCCAAGAAATATCTCAGACAACGTTGAATTACCCCGAGCCTTAGATCACAACCGTGTGTGTGTGTGTGTGTGTGTGTCCTTGTTTATGCTACTTTGTAAGGCCCATTTTCCCCATTTATACTACATTGTGAGGACCAACTGCTCCTTATGGGGCCCAAAGCCCGGGCCCCATAACAAAAAGTCCCGTTGGTGGTTAGGGGTTAGGTTTAGGGTAAAGGTCAGGGTCAGGCTGTAGAAATGAATGAAAAATGAATGGAAGTCAAAACAATGGCCTCATAAAGATAGAAAAACAAACCTGTGTTTGTATGTGTGTGTGTGTGTGTGTGTGTGTGTGTGTGTGTGTGTGTGTGTATGT
>JBBPBX010009420.1:0-11226 GCA_038048925.1 Garcialebias charrua | reverse complement strand
TGGGGGAGGACACTGGGGGAGGACACTGGGGGAGGACACTGGGAGGACACTGGGAGCAGGACACTGTGTGTTCGTGAATGAAGACTGACGAACCGTGGACTGGTAAAAAGCTACTGCATGCTTTACTACCGGTACTTGCAGTAGTACTTGCAGCAGTAGTACTTGCACTAGTACTCGCAGTAGTACTTGCACTAGTACTCACCGTAGTACTGGCAGTAGTACTTGCAGTAATACGCAGTAGTACTTGCAGTAGTACTCGCAGTAGTACTTGCAGTAGCAGTAGTACTTGCAGTAGTACTTGCAGTAGTACTTGCAGTAGTACTCACAGTAGTACTTGCAGTAGTACTTGCAGTAGTAGTAGCAGTAGTACTTGTAGTAGTACTTGCAGTAGTAGTAGCAGTAGTACTTGCAGTAGTACTTGCAGTAGTACTCACAGTAGTACTTGCAGTAGTACTTGCAGTAGTAGTAGCAGTAGTATGTGCAGTAGTACTCGCAGTAGTACTTACAGTAGTACGCACAGTAGTACTTGCAGTAGCAGTAGTACTTGCAGTAGTAGTAGTACTTGCAGTAGTAGTAGCAGTAGTACTTACAGTAGTAGTAGTACTTGCAGTAGTAGTAGCAGTAGTAGTAGCAGTAGTAGTAGCAGTAGTACTTGCAGTAGTAGTAGCAGTAGTAGTAGCAGTAGTAGTAGCAGTAGTACTTGCAGTAGTACTTGCAGTAGTACTTGCAGTAGTACTCGCAGTAGTACTTGCAGTAGTACTCGCAGTAGTACTTGCAGTAGTACTCGCAGTAGTACTTGCAGTGGTAGTAGCAGCGGTGTGAGCTGCAGCAGGACTAAGTTACCGATCTGGACGTGGGCGGGGCCGATGTCGAACACGCCCACCATGCTGGCGATGAAGTTGCGGATGGTCTTGAAGTTGATGCGGCCGATGCTCCAGGAGCCGTCCACCAGCAGCACGATGTCGGCCTTGGCGTTCGTCTTGCACTGAAAGCCTGCGGAGAGACAGCTGGACGTTAGGAAGACGTGGGGACACCAGCAGTGTCTGTTTGGTCCCAGAGTGGAAGGACAGAGTGAAAGGAGACATGAAGACATGGAGACATGAAGACATGAAGACAGCTCATGCGACAGCAGAGGTTCTACAGAGTCACACAGATCATTCAGAACATCAGTCCACACTGTCTCCGTGCTTGGTGTTGTCCAGCTGTTCATGTCTTCCAGCAGCTGGGTTCGTCTTCAGAAACACGTTCCTGCTCCAGGTTCCTGCAGGGAGAAGGTTCTGCTCGTCCTCGTGTGTGGGACGGCTCGGCCGGGGGACATTAGAAATGTGAGTGCAGCTGCAAACATGATCCCAGACCCAGGTTCTGCCAGAACCGCACCAGATATGGACCACATCATGTCTCTGCAGAGAGCCGAGGTCCTGAGACCCTGAAGGTTGTCCCTGCAGGTCCTGCAGACCCTGAAGGTCCAGAAGGTTGTCCCTGATTGAAGGTTGTCCCTGAAGGTTGTCCCTGAAGGTCCTGAAGGTTGTCCCTGCAGGTCCTGAGACCCTGAAGATCCTGAAGGTTGTCCCTGAAGGTTGTCCCTGCAGGTCCTGAGACCCTGAAGATCCGGAAGGTTGTCCATGAAGGTTGTCCCTGAAGGTCCTGAAGGTTGTCCCTGCAGGTCCTGAGACCCTGAAGATCCTGAAGGTTGTCCCTGAAGGTTGTCCCTGAAGGTCCTGAAGGTTGTCCCTGAAGGTCCTGAAGGTTGTCCCTGCAGGTCCTGAGACCCTGAAGATCCTGAAGGTTGTCCCTGAAGGTTTTCCCTGCAGGTCCTGAGACCCTGAAGGTTGTCCCTGAAGGTTGTCCCTGAAGGTTGTCCCTGAAGGTTGTCCCTGAAGGTTGTCCCTGAAGGTTGTCCCTGCCAGCCCTGAGACCCTGAAGGTCCTGAGACCCTGAAGGTCCTGAAGGTTGTCCCTGAAGGTTGTCTCTGCCGGTCCTGAGACCCTGAAGGTTGTCCCTGAAAGTTGTCTCTGAAGGTCCTGAGACCCTGAAGGTCCTGAAGGTTGTCCCTGAAGGTTGTCCCTGAAGGTTGTCCCTGAAGGTTGTCCCTGAAGGTTGTCCCTGAAGGTTGTCCCTGAAGGTTGTCCCTGCAGGTCCTGAGACTCTGAAGGTCCTGAAGGTTGTCCCTGAAGGTTGTCCCTGAAGGTTGTCCCTGCAGGTCCTGCAGACCTTGAAGGTTGTCCCTGAAGGTTGTCCCTAAAGGTCCTGAGACCCTGAAGGTTCTGAAGGTTGTCCCTGAAGGTCCTGAAGGTTGTCCCTGAGACCCTGAAGGTTGTCCCTACCAGTCCTGAGACCCTGAAGGTTGTCCCTGAAGGTCCTAAGACCCTGAAGGTCCTGAAGGTTGTCCCTGGAGGTCCTGAAGGTTGTCCCTGAAGGTCCTGAAGGTTGTCCCTGAAGGTCCTGAAGGTTGTACCTGAAGGTTGTCCCTGAAAGTTGACCCTGCAGGTCCTGAGACCCTGAAGGTTGTCCCTGAAGGTTGTCCCTAAAGGTTGTCCCTGAAGGTTGTCCCTGCAGGTCCTGAGACCCTGAAGGTTGTCCCTGAAGGTTGTCCCTGAAGGTTGTCCCTGAAGGTTGTCCCTGCAGGTCCTGAGACCCTGAAGGTTGTCCCTAAAGGTTGTCCCTGAAGGTTGTCCCTGCAGGTCCTGAGACCCTGAAGGTTGTCCCTGAAGGTTGTCCCTGAAGGTTGTCCCTGCAGGTCCTGAGACCCTGAAGGTTGTCCCTGAAGGTTGTCCCTGAAGGTTGTCCCTGAAGGTTGTCCCTGAAGGTTGTCCCTGAAGGTTGTCCCTGAAGGTTGTCCCTGAAGGTTGTCCCTGCAGGTCCTGAGACCCTGAAGGTTGTCCCTGAAGGTTGTCCCTAAAGGTTGTCCCTGAAGGTTGTCCCTGCAGGTCCTGAGACCCTGAAGGTTGTCCCTGAAGGTTGTCCCTGAAGGTTGTCCCTGCAGGTCCTGAGACCCTGAAGGTTGTCCCTGAAGGTTGTCCCTGAAGGTTGTCCCTGAAGGTCCTGAGACCCTGAAGGTCCTGAAGGTTGTCCCTGAATGTCCTGAGACCCTGAAGGTTGTCCCTGAAGGTCCTGAAGGTTGTCCCTGAAGGTTGTCCCTGAAGGTTGTCCCTGAAGGTCCTGAGACACTGAAGGTCCTGAAGGTTGTCCCTGAAGGTTGTCCCTGAAGGTCCTGAGACCCTGAAGGTCCTGAGACACTGAAGGTCCTGAAGGTTGTCCCTGAAGGTTGTCCCTGAAGGTCCTGAGACCCTGAAGGTCCTGAAGGTTGTCCCTGAAGGTTGTCCCTGAAGGTTGTCCCTGAAGGTTGTCCCTGAAGGTCCTGAGACCCTGAAGGTCCTGAAGGTTGTCCCTGAAGGTTGTCCCTGAAGATTGTCCCTGAAGGTCCTGAGACCCTGAAGGTCCTGAAGGTTGTCCCTGAAGGTTGTCCCTGAAGGTTGTCCCTGAAGGTTGTCCCTGAAGGTTGTCCCTGCTCTCAGGTGGACCATGTCTCGTGAAAGGACATCTTTGATCTCATGAGAAAAACAGGAAACGTCTCGTCACCTTGTCCGCTCTCTGTCCACGATGCGAACTTCAACTAAAGAGATGGCAGAACACGAGTGACTTCCTGAAGGTTCTGATGGGTCTGCTGGTGTTAAACAGTGAGAGGTACACAGAACCAGAACCTTTACTGACCCACAGGTTCCCCGGCGGTGTCTTCTACGAGACAACAAGCTAAACAGATTTTCATCTGTGGGAAAACGTCTTCTTGTCTTCGTGTCAGAACCGGACTCCTTCAACTGGACCTTTGCTCCGGCAGGTCGTCTCAAACTTGGTTAGAATGAATTATAAAGAAAACTGATTTTAAAATAACGACTCAAAGACTCAAAGGGGTTCTGCCGGACCATCTGGACTTTAAAAACACAGACTGTGGAACATCCATGACCCATTCCCTGGCCCGGCTGCTCCTCAGAGCAGAACTTTCCTGAGCTGCTGCAGTGAACCATAAAAAACGTCTTTAATTAGAAACAAAACTGGTTTTTTTCTCTTCAGGCAACAGAATCGTGTAAACGTCTCATTTTCCACGACTGAAGAAACATTTGGCGAGCAGACCCAGAGCTCAGCAGGAACCTCTGAAGGTTCTGGTGCCAGAACCATTAAAGGTGGGGGTCCAGATGTCGTTTGCGTGAAAACGTGACTTTAAACGTGTTGAATGGAGTTTGTTCAGAGATCAGAGGTGAAGAGACATGAGCCGAGTGAGACGGATCGGGTTCTGGCAGAACTCTAAGCATCTGGGTCAGCGAGCGTCTGCAACGTGTGAGGAGGTGCAGGTTTTACCAGGAGCGTCCATGGGAGGAGGCTCAGGGTCCTCTGAGAGGGTCGTCTTCTCCTCTCCTGCCAGAGGAGAACTCACTCCTCCATCAAACATCCCGAACACAGACACCGAGTACTTAGTTCCTGCCCTGTGGAGGAGAGAGACGTCATCAGTTTCATCCCAGGATTTATGACCTGATACCAATACTTTGTGTGCCTAATGTGTCAGGTAAACTTAAAAAAAAGCATTGTATTTATATCAAAGCTGCATAAAGAACACAAAACATCAAAGTAATTTATTTATTTTAAACTCAGGACTCTGTTGAGGAAGTGGCCTCGTTTACAATGAATTCAATTCAATTCAATTTATTTCTAAAGCTCCAAGTCACAACAGAATCATCTCAGGCACTGAACAGAAACATAAATATATAAAACAATAATTTAACAGAAACATTCATATATAAAATAATAATTTAACAGAAAATATTCATATATAAAATGACAATTTAACAGAAACATTAATATATAAAATAATAATTTAACAGAAACATTCATATATAAAATAATAATTTAACAGAAACATTCATATATAAAATAATAATTTAACAGAAACATTCATATATAAAATAATAATTTAACAGAAACATTCATATATAAAATAATAATTTAACAGAAACATTCATATATAAAATAATAATTTAACAGAAACATTCATGTATAAAATAATAATTTAACAGAAACATTCATATATAAAATAATAATTTAACTGAAACATTCATATATAAAATAGAAATTTAATTGAAACATCCATCCATCCATCCATTTTCTTCCGCTTATCCAGGGTCGGGTCGCGGGGGTAGCAGCCTAAGTAGGGAGGCCCAGACTTCCCTCTCCCCAGCCACTTGGAGCAGCTCCTCTGGGGGAATCCCAAGGCGTTCCCAGGCCAGCCGAGAAACATAGTCCCTCCAGCGTGTCCTGGGTCTTCCTCTGGGTCTCCTCCCGGTGGGACATGCCCGGAACACCTCACCAGGGAGGCGTCCAGGAGGCATCCTAACCAGATGCCCGAGCCACCTCAACTGGCTCCTCTCGATGTGGAGAAGCAGCGGCTCTACTCCGAGTCCCTCCCGGATGACCGAGCTTCTCACCCTATCTCTAAGGGAGAGTCCAGCCACCCTGCGGAGAAAACTCATTTCAGCCGCTTGTATCCGAGATCTTGTTCTTTCGGTCATAACCCAAAGCTCATGACCATAGATGAGGGTGGGAACGTAGATCGATCGGTAAATTGAGAGCTTTGCCTTTTGACTCAGCTCTCTCTTCACCACGACAGACCGGTACAGCGCCCGCTTCACTGCGGACGCTGCACCTATCCGCCTATCGATCTCACGCTCCAGTTTTCCCTCATTCGTGAACAAGATCCCGAGATACTTAAACTCCTCCACTTGGGTAAGGACCTCCTCCCCGACCCGGAGAGGGCACGCTACCCTTTTCCGGCTCAAGACCATGGCCTCGGATTTGGAGGAACTGATCCTCATCCCGGCCGCATCACATTCAGCTGCAAACCGCTCCAGCGAAAGCTGTAGATCACGAGCTGATGAAGCCAATAGGACCACATCATCTGCAAAAAACAGAGAAGCGATTCTAAGGCCACCAAAACGGATCCTCTCAACACCTTGGCTGCGCCTAGAAATTCTGTCCATAAAAGTTATAAACAGAATCGGTGACAAAGGGCAACCTTGGCGGAGTCCAACTCTCACCGGAAACGAGCCTGACTTACTGCCAGCGATGCGGACCAAGCTCTGACACCGGTCGTACAGGGACCTAACAGCCCATATCAAAGGGCCTGGTACCCCATACTCCCGGAGTACCCGCCACAGAACCCCCCGAGGGACGCGGTCGAATGCCTTTTCCAAGTCTACAAAGCACATGTAAACTGGTTGGGCAAACTCCCACGCACCCTCCAGGACCCTGTTGAGGGTGTAGAGCTGGTCTAGTGTTCCACGACCAGGACGAAAACCACACTGCTCCTCCTGAATCCGAGGTTCGACTATCCGACGGACCCTCCTCTCCAGAACCCCTGAATAGACCTTACCAGGGAGGCTTAAGAGTGTGATCCCTCTATAGTTGGAACACACCCTACGGTCCCCCTTTTTGAATAGGGGAACCACCACCCCAGTCTGCCAATCCAAGGGAACTGCCCCCGATGTCCACGCGATATTGCAGAGTCGCGTAAGCCAACACAACCCCACAACATCCAGAGCCCTAAGGAACTCAGGACGAATCTCATCCACCCCCGGAGCCTTGCCACCGCGGAGCTTTTTAACCACCTCGGCGACCTCAGCACCAGAGATTGGAGAGCCCGACCCAAAGTCCCCAGGCTCCGCTTCCTCAGTGGAAGACGTGCCAGTAGGATTGAGGAGGTCTTCGAAGTATTCCGCCCACCGACTCACAACATCCCGAGTTGAGGTCAACAGCACGCCATCCCCACCATAAATGGTGTTGGTCGCGTACCGCTTTCCCCCCCTGAGACGCCGGATGGTGGACCAGAATCGCCTCGAAGCCGTACGGAAGTCATTCTCCATGGCCTCTCCGAACTCCTCCCACGCCCGAGTTTTTGCCTCAGCAACCACCCGAGCCGCATGCCGCTTGGACTGCCGGTACCTATCTGCTGCTTCCGGGGTCCCACAGGCCAAAAAGGCCCAATAGGACTCCTTCTTCAGCTTGACAGCATCCCTCACCGCCGGTGTCCACCACCGGGTTCGAGGGTTGCCACCACGACAGGCACCAACAACCTTGCGGCCACAACTCCGATAAGCTGCCTCGACAATAGAGGCGCGAAACATGGCCCACTCGGGCTCAATGTCCCCCGCCTCCCTCGGAACGTGTTCAAAGCTCTCCCGGAGGTGGGAGTTAAAGCTCCGTCTTACGGGAGACTCTGCCAGACGTTCCCAGCAGACCCTCACAATACGTTTGGGTCTGCCAGGTCTGACCGGCATCCTCCCCCACCATCGGAGCCAACTCACCACCAGGTAGTGGTCAGTTGACAGCTCCGCCCCTCTCTTCACCCGAGTGTCCAGGACATGCGGCCGCAGATCAGATGAGACGACAACAAAGTCGATCATTGAACTACGACCTAGGGTGTCCTGGTGCCAAGAGCACATATGGACACCCTTATGCCTGAACATGGTGTTCGTTATGGACAATCCATGACGAGCACAGAAGTCCAACAACAGAACACCACTCGGGTTCAGATCAGGGGGGCCGTTCCTCCCAACCACACCCCTCCAGGTCTCACTGTCATTGCCCACGTGAGCGTTGAAGTCCCCCAGCAGAACAAGGGAGTCCCCAGGAGGCGCACCCTCCAATACCCCCTCCAAGGACTCCAAAAAGGGTGGGTAATCTGCGCTGCCGTTTGGCGCATAGGCACAAACAACAGTCAGAGCCCGTCCCCCCACACGTAGGCGAAGGGAGGCTACCCTCTCGTTCACCGGGGTGAACCCCAACGTACAGGCACCAAGATGGGGGGCAACAAGTATGCCCACTCCTGCTCGGCGCCTCTCACCAGGGGCAACTCCAGAGTGGAAGAGTGTCCAACCCCTCTCAAGGAAACTGGTTCCAGAGCCAGAGCCATGCGTTGAGGTGAGTCCGACTATTTCTAGCCGGAACCTCTCAACCTCACACACTAGCTCAGGCTCCTTCCCCACCAGAGAGGTGACATTCCATGTCCCAATGGCCAGCTTCTGTAGCCGAGGATCAGACCGCCAGGGTCCCCGCCCTCGGCCACCACCCATTCCACAATGCACCCGACCCCTTTGGCCCCTCCCACAGGTGGTGAGCCCATGGGAAGGGGGACCCACGTCTCCTCTTCGGGCTGTGCCCGGCCGAGCTCCATGGGTGAAAGCCCGGCCACCAGGCGCTCGCCAACGTGCCCCTCCTCCGGGCCTGGCTCCAGAGTGGGGCCCCGGTGACCCGCGTCCGGGCGAGGGAACATTGTTTCCATTTATATTATTCATCATAAGGGGTCTTGTGGGCTGCGCTTTGTCTCGTCCCTCACCTAGGACCTGTCTGCCTTGGGTGACCCTACTAGGGGCATAAAGCCCCTGACAGCATAGCTCCTAGGATCATTGGGACACTCAAACCCCTCCACCACGGTAAGGTGGCAGCCCAGGGAGGGCTATAATTGAAACATTCATAAATAAAATAATTTAACAGAAACATTCATATATAAAATAATAATTTACCTGAAACATGCATATATAAAATAATAATTTAACTGAAACATTCATATATAAATTAATAATTTAACAGAAACATTCATATATAAAATAATAATTTAACAGAAACATTCATATATAAAATAATAATTTAACAGAAACATTCATATATAAAATAATAATTTAACAGAAACATTCATATATAAAATAATAATTTAACAGAAACATTCATATATAAAATAATAATTTAACAGAAACATTCATATATAAAATAATAATTTAACAGAAACATTCATATATAAAATAATTATTTAACAGAAACATTCATATATAAAATAATAATTTAACTGGAACATTAATTCGTGAACAAGATCCCGAGATACTTAAACTCCTCCACTTGGGTAAGGACCTCCTCCCCGACCCGGAGAGGGCACGCTACCCTTTTCCGGCTCAAGACCATGGCCTCGGATTTGGAGGAACTGATCCTCATCCCGGCCGCATCACATTCAGCTGCAAACCGCTCCAGCGAAAGCTGTAGATCACGAGCTGATGAAGCCAATAGGACCACATCATCTGCAAAAAACAGAGAAGCGATTCTAAGGCCACCAAAACGGATCCTCTCAACACCTTGGCTGCGCCTAGAAATTCTGTCCATAAAAGTTATAAACAGAATCGGTGACAAAGGGCAACCTTGGCGGAGTCCAACTCTCACCGGAAACGAGCCTGACTTACTGCCGGCAATGCGGACCAAGCTCTGACACCGGTCGTACAGGGACCTAACAGCCCATATCAATGGGCCTGGTACCCCATACTCCCGGAGTACCCGCCACAGAACCCCCCGAGGGACGCGGTCGAATGCCTTTTCCAAGTCTACAAAGCACATGTAAACTGGTTGGGCAAACTCCCACGCACCCTCCAGGACCCTGTTGAGGGTGTAGAGCTGGTCTAGTGTTCCACGACCAGGACGAAAACCACACTGCTCCTCCTGAATCCGAGGTTCGACTATCCGACGGACCCTCCTCTCCAGAACCCCTGAATAGACCTTACCAGGGAGGCTTAAGAGTGTGATCCCTCTATAGTTGGAACACACCCTACGGTCCCCCTTTTTGAATAGGGGAACCACCACCCCAGTCTGCCAATCCAAGGGAACTGCCCCCGATGTCCACGCGATATTGCAGAGTCGCGTAAGCCAACACAACCCCACAACATCCAGAGCCCTAAGGAACTCAGGACGAATCTCATCCACCCCCGGAGCCTTGCCACCGCGGAGCTTTTTAACCACCTCGGCGACCTCAGCACCAGAGATTGGAGAGCCCGACCCAAAGTCCCCAGGCTCCGCTTCCTCAGTGGAAGACGTGCCAGTAGGATTGAGGAGGTCTTCGAAGTATTCCGCCCACCGACTCACAACATCCCGAGTTGAGGTCAACAGCACGCCATCCCCACCATAAATGGTGTTGGTCGCGTACCGCTTTCCCCCCCTGAGACGCCGGATGGTGGACCAGAATCGCCTCGAAGCCGTACGGAAGTCATTCTCCATGGCCTCTCCGAACTCCTCCCACGCCCGAGTTTTTGCCTCAGCAACCACCCGAGCCGCATGCCGCTTGGACTGCCGGTACCTATCTGCTGCTTCCGGGGTCCCACAGGCCAAAAAGGCCCAATAGGACTCCTTCTTCAGCTTGACAGCATCCCTCACCGCCGGTGTCCACCACCGGGTTCGAGGGTTGCCACCACGACAGGCACCAACAACCTTGCGGCCACAACTCCGATAAGCTGCCTCGACAATAGAGGCGCGAAACATGGCCCACTCGGGCTCAATGTCCCCCGCCTCCCTCGGAACGTGTTCAAAGCTCTCCGGGTCGGGGAGGAGGTCCTTACCCAAGTGGAGGAGTTTAAGTATCTCGGGATCTTGTTCACGAATGAGGGAAAACTGGAGCGTGAGATCGATAGGCGGATAGGTGCAGCGTCCGCAGTGAAGCGGGCGCTGTACCGGTCTGTCGTGGTGAAGAGAGAGCTGAGTCAAAAGGCAAAGCTCTCAATTTACCGATCGATCTACGTTCCCACCCTCATCTATGGTCATGAGCTTTGGGTTATGACCGAAAGAACAAGATCTCGGATACAAGCGGCTGAAATGAGTTTTCTCCGCAGGGTGGCTGGACTCTCCCTTAGAGATAGGGTGAGAAGCTCAGTCATCCGGGAGGGACTCGGAGTAGAGCCGCTGCTTCTCCACATCGAGAGGAGCCAGTTGAGGTGGCTCGGGCATCTGGTTAGGATGCCTCCTGGACGCCTCCCTGGTGAGGTGTTCCGGGCATGTCCCACCGGGAGGAGACCCAGAGGAAGACCCAGGATACGCTGGAGGGACTATGTTTCTCGGCTGGCCTGGGAACGCCTTGGGATTCCCCCAGAGGAGCTGCTCCAAGTGGCTGGGGTTAAAAAATACTGACTGCAGGCTTACTTGTGATTCCTAGAGTTTCCAAAAGCAGAATGGGAGACAGATCTTTTAGTTATCAGGTTCCTCTCTTGTGGAACCAACTTCCAGTTTCTGTCCATGAGGCTGACACATTGTCCAGTTTAAGACTGGTCTTAAGATTTTCCTTTCTGATAAATCCTATAGTTATTCATTCATTCATTCAACCTTTATTTAGTCAGGTAAATCTTATTGAGCCTCATGGGCTCATTTACGAAAGCG
>JBBPBX010009419.1:36726-60122 GCA_038048925.1 Garcialebias charrua | reverse complement strand
TACAATGCTATACAATGCAATACAATACAATACAATATATTGCAATACAATACTGTACAACACAATACAGTGCAATACAATACAATGCTATACAATACAATACAATACAATGCAATACAATACAATGCTATACAATACAATACAATGCAATACAATTTTTCTTACCTGAATCATGTTTTCATGTATATCATTTCTCTTTGTTTTCTTGTCTATATTTTTCTAACTTAACAATTATCAGCGCACAAGCACAAGGGTTCACATACGTCTTTATATATCCATACAATTACTTCATAAATGAAAACTTCCCTGATTCATTTTCAAAAGAAACAGCAATTACTCTATTTAAAAATCATATATAGTTAATCATTAAGGGATATGTTTTTGTCTGGATCTATTATTATCTTTTATATTTCTGATAATGGGTGTGGTTTAGCTATATTATCATTAGCACAGGTATGGGTACCTTAGGGTTTGTCACATGGAACATTAATGGAGCCGGTAGCCAACGTAAAAAATATAGAATTTTTAACCAGATTAAAAGATTAAAGGCAGATGTTGTATTACTCCAAGAAATTCATAAATTGGCCTCAACTGTAGATGAGCTAAAATCTTCAGAGTTTCCTAATGTATTCTCAGCCTGTTATAATTCAAGACAAAGAGGGGTGGCAATTTTAATACATAAAAACGATAACTTCAAAATATTAGATAAGGTTATAGACCCGCACGGACACGGTAGATATATAATATTAAAGGTATCAATATTTAGACAAAATTATTGTATTGTTAGCATATATGGACCGAATGTAGACGACGCTGCTTTTTTCCATGATTTTTTTTCCCACTCTATCAAATCACATGGATCCCTCACTGGTAATGGGAGGTGATAATAATAAATAATAATAAACTTTATTTGTATAGCACCTTCCTACAATGCCTTGCATTGACCAAGGTGCTTAACAGGATAAAAAGATGAATAAACTGGAACAATAAATCAATGAAAATAGAATAAGAAACAGCAGTAATAAAAGAAGGCAATGGAAATAAAAATGCTACATACTAAAATACCAAAGTAATAAAAGTTACACACTGAAAGCTTTTTTGAACAAGTGGGTCTTCAGTCTGGTTTTGAACAGAGTCAGATCAGAGGTGGCACGCAGCTCAAGGGGGAGACTGTTCCAGGCTTTTGGGCCGGCAACAGAAAATGACCGGTCTCCCCATTGTTTGTACCTTGAGCGAGGCACCTCCAGCAGGTGTTGACTGGCAGATCGTAAAGCTCTGCTGGGCTGATGGGCTTTCAAAAGTTCTGAGATGTACAGAGGAGCAAGTCCATTCAGAGCTTTGAAAACAAACAGCAGCAGCTTGAACTGTATCCTGAACTGAACCGGGAGCCAGTGTAGAGAGGACAGGACAGGAGTGATGTGTTCATATTTTCGTGTGTTGGTCAAAAAGCGCGCGGCAGAGTTCTGTACAAGCTGTAAACGGGAGATGGAGGATTGATTAATACCAACATACAAAGCATTACAATAATCAAGTCTGGAGGTCACAAAGGCATGGATGGCTTTCTCCAGATCACCACGGCTGAGAAATGACTTGACTTTGGAGAGCAGACGGAGCTGGAAAAAGCTGGTCTTGAAAACAGAACTGGGGCCTCATGTACAAAGACTTGCGTGGATTTCTTACTGAAAAGTGCCGTACGGTCAAATCCAGAAAAGTGTGTACGCACAAAAAAATCCAGATGTATCAAACTGTGCGTACACCGGAATCCACGCACATTCCTTTTGTACATCACAATTAACGTGGAACTGAGCGCACGTGAGACACCTCCCCTGACACGCCTTCATTTACATATGTTAAACAGATGCAAATTACTTCCTGCATGTGTGAAGGACATGTTTGTTTGATCCCTGCGCGATCAGAAATGATTTCTAGATTCAGGAAAATAATGAATTTAATATAATATGAGTGAGGAAAATAATCCTAAGTAAGAATAGTAATAAAATGTGTTCATCACGCAAAGAACGAGTGATTGTGTGTCGGTATTTGTGTGTGCGCGCACCCTGCTTTGGTGCGCAACGGCTCATCCATTCATTCTGAGTGAAAATATTAACTTTGCGCACGAGTTTATTACCATAATTACTGTAAACACAGAGGAACTTAGATGTTTGGTAGAACATAGATCTTTGTTTATTTAATAGATGATATGAAGAAACGAGTCTGTGCGTCTCAGTGGAGAGTTTTCATGACATGACGTGATGTTGGAGTCTCCAAACGCTGCGCGCCGCATCTTTTCCAAGATGGCGGCGCGTGCAAACGTTGCGGCTTCTCTCTCTCCCAGCAACACGGTGCTTTCGTCTGTTTTGTCCTGCACGCCGCAATTTGCCGGCACGTCTTTGTCTTGTCTACGTGTTCAAGAACGCAAGTATAGCCGTGAATTCCTGCTTGATGTCGGAAAAACCGCTCATTTGGGAATAAACAGCGAACTCCAGGAGAAGCTAAATGAGCTTGAGGAGGAGTTACGTGAGCTTCGTGACTGCGAGCTGCTCTGGAAGCCAGCTCCGAGCTTCCCTTCATCGCACCCGCCGTGGAAGTACCACAAGCGGCGTGACGCTTCACCGCGCCCGCCATGGAAACGCCACAAGCGGCGTGACAGGAAACAGAAGCGGGGTAAACGCGGAGGTATCAGAGCTAGGCTAGCAGCTAGCCCACACAGGCCGGCTATTCCATCCATGGTTCTGGCTAACGTGCGCTCCTTGGACAACAAATTGGATTATATACGCCTGCTACGAACGACACAAAAGACTGTGAGAGACTGTTGTGTGTTTGTATTCACGGAAACGTGGCTTAACAACAACGTTCTGGACCACGCTATCCAGTTGGAGCAGCTAACATGCTACAGAGCGGACCGAGCTTTCATCAAGGGAGGTAAGACTCGCGGAGGCGGGCTCTGTGTTTACATCAACAACGCATGGTGTCGTGATGCTGCTGTGGTCTACAAACACTGCTCACATTTAGTGGAGTTCATGACTATTAAATGCAGACCGTTCTTTTTACCGAGGGAGTTTACAGCTGTTTTGATTGTTGCTGTATATATCCCTCCAAGCTCCAACAGCAAAGATAGAGGTGAGGCACTGAATGAACTATATCTGCACATCAGTGAGCAACAAACAGCCCACCCTGATGCTTTTCTCATCACGGCTGGTGATTTCAACCATGCAGATTTAAAGAGTGTATTACCAAAAACATACAGAAACATAAACTTTGCAACAAGAGGAAACCACACCCTGGACCAGGTTTACACCACCATGAAAAATTCCTACAGAGCCGTCCCCCTCCCCCACATTGGTGCTTCGGACCATATCTGTGTCATGCTAAAGCCAGCATACAGGCCACTGGTGAAAGTCACAAAACCAGTCCGCAAGCAGATACGAGTGTGGCCAGAGGGGTCTTCAGAGGCACTCCAGGACTGTTTTGACACCACAGATTGGGGTATGTTCAAAGAAGCTGCTACCACAAACAACACCACATGTCTCCAGGAGTACTCAGACACTGTATGTTCATACATCACCAAGTGCATTGATGATGTAACCAACCTTAAAACCATCACTGTTCGGGCTAACCAGAAGCCATGGCTGACAGCTGAGGTTCACAGACTCATGAAAGCCAGGAATGCTGCCTTCAAAGCGGGAGATCAGGTGGGCCTGAGGGCAGCCAGAAACAACCTGGACCGGGGCATCAGAAAGGCAAAGAGGCAGTATTCTGGGAAAATAGCTCACCGTTTCAAGGACAGCAGGGATACACGCAGTCTGTGGCAGGGAATACAGACCATCACAAACTACAAACCACCCCCCCAGACCTGTGACAGCTCAGCCTCTGCGCTGAATGAACTGAATGAGTTCTTTGCTCGGTTCGAGGCAAGTAACAGCACACCAGCACATAAACTCCCCCCCTCTCCTGATGGCCAGGTGCTGACGCTGTCCTCAGACAGCGTAAGGCGATCATTCATCAAGATTAACGCCCGGAAGGCCTCTGGTCCTGACAACATACCTGGTCGTGTGCTGAAGGACTGTGCAGGGGAACTCGCAGCGGTCTTCACGGACATCTTTAACATCTCACTGAGCCAGGCCATCGTCCCCACCTGTTTCAAAGCCACCACCATCATCCCTGTCCCAAAGAAGGCAACGCCCGCATGCCTCAATGACTATCGCCCAGTAGCACTCACCCCCATCCTGATGAAGTGCTTTGAACGGCTAGTCATGAAAAGCATCACATCTGTCCTCCCTGACTCCCTGGATCCCTTCCAATTTGCATACCGACCTAATCGCTCAACCGACGATGCCATCTCCTCTGCCCTTCACACAGCTCTCACACATCTGGACACGAAGGACTCCTATGTTAGAATGTTGTTCATCGACTTCAGCTCGGCATTCAACACCATCATCCCCCAACAGCTCATCCTTAAACTGGACAGTCTGGGGCTGAACACCTCAATGTGTAACTGGCTGCTAGACTTCCTGACCGGGAGACCACAGACAGTACGAGTCGGGAGTAACACATCTAGCACCATCACATTGAACACAGGGGCCCCACAAGGATGTGTGCTGAGCCCCCTTCTATTCACCCTGCTAACACACGACTGCACACCATCATACAGCTCCAACCACTTCATCAAGTTTGCGGACGACACAACAGTGGTGGGTCTCATCAGCAACAACGATGAGACGGACTACAGGAACGAGGTGAGCCGCCTGGCCTTGTGGTGCGGACACAACAATCTCACTCTCAACGTGGAGAAGACAAAGGAGATTGTTGTGGACTTCAGGAAGAAGGATGCCCAACATGCCCCTCTGACCATCAACAGCACCGCAGTGGAGAGAGTAGACAGCACCAAGTTCCTGGGAGTGCACGTCTCAAAGGACCTGTCCTGGAGCAGGAACACTGCAGCACTGGCAAAGAAGGCTCACCAGCGTCTCTACTTTCTCCGCAAGCTGAAAAGGGCTGGAGCTTCAACCCCCATCATGAGCACCTTCTACAGAGGTGCCATAGAAAGTGTCCTGACCAGCTGCATCACTGTGTGGTTTGGTGCATGTACTGCATCCTGCCGCAAGAGCCTCCAGCGCATTGTGAGAGCAGCTGAGAAGATAGTCGGCACCTCCTTCCCCTCACTGCAGGACTTACACAGCAAACGCCTCACTCGGAAAGCCCACCGCATGGCAGGTGATCCCACACACCCACTACACAGCTGCTTTAGACTGCTGCCATCAGGGAGGAGACTGAGGAGTCTCCAGGCTCGAACCAGCAGACTGAGAGACAGCTCTGTTCATCAGGCAGTCAGGATGCTAAACACTCTGCCTGCTCTGCCCCCCTCCCATTTGAACTGCCTTAACACTAAAACTTTCTCACACATTACCACACAACACAAAGATTTTAACACTGGACTCTGTGTCATCAAACGGGTTATTCACTAAACTCTCGGTCATGTGCTCATACAGTTTGCACTACTTCTCATACTTGCACTAATGTTTGTATTACATCACTGCCTATAATCATAATACTGTTTACATTCTCTGTTTACATTTATTAATACTGTTTACTTTTATTACTACTGCTTACATGTAACTACAGGTAGTCCCCGAATTACGAGCGCTCTGATCTGCGAGGTCCCAGACTTACGAGCTGCACATTTTTGGAAAAAACGAAAAAAATACCGAGTTTTCATGTGTTTTTTCACTTCAGTTAGCAAGTTAAGCATATAAACACACGTTTCCGATCATTTTTATGCACTCAAAAGTAGTTTTTAGATGAAAATAGAGTGTTTTTAGGTGCGCTGGCGAAATTTACGAGCGGACTTCCGGGTTGCGAATTCTTGGAAAAAACGAAAAAAATACTGAGTTTTCATGTGTTTTTCCACTACAGTTAGCAAGTTAAGCATATAAACACACGTTTCCGATCATTTTTATGCACTCAAAAGTAGTTTTTAGATGAAAATAGAGTGTTTTTAGGTGCGCTGGCGAAATTTACGAGCGGACTTCCGGGTTGCGAATTTTTGGAAAAAACGAAAAAAATACTGAGTTTTCATGTGTTTTTTCACTACAGTTAGCAAGTTAAGCATATAAACACACGTTTCCGATCATTTTTATGCACTCAAAAGTAGTTTATAGATGAAAATAGAGTGTTTTTAGGTGCGCTGGCGAAATTTACGAGCGGACTTCCGGGTTTACGAGAGCAATGGCGGCCGTTCCAAATTACGAGATTTCCGGTTTACGAGCGCCCCCTTGTGACGGATCTCGCTCGTAAATCGGGGAATACCTGTACTACTGTTTACATTTACACTACTCTAATATCTACACCACTGCTGATACATATACAGTGTGCTCTGAACGGTCTTATTTAGGGATGCCCAATGTGCCTTACTGCATATGCCACTTTTTGCCTCTATAACAACATCAACTACTACCTCATACATATACTGTGTACATTAACTCATACGCTGCTTTGCCACTTTGCAAATGTCAATGCTAGAAACCTTTAGTTTATTTTAGTTATACTTTTTATACTCTTTTTTTTATACTAGTATGCAAAAACTCAGGACAGTATTATGTTCAGAACATAATACTGAAACAGAAGTCATTCTCGTCGGTACCAAAAACTCTATTTCAAAATCAGAACATCTTCTCGTCCCCCTTAACAACTCTCTGCTATCCCCCTCCCCTCAGGTCAAGAGCCTCGGTGTCATCCTCGACACCACTCTCTCCTTCACTTCACACATCAACAATATTACTCGGTCTGCCTATTTCCACCTCCGTAATATTAACCGTCTCCGTCCTTCTCTCACGCCCCGCTCCACAGCCATCCTGGTGCACAGTCTTGTGACTTCCCGTATTGACTACTGCAACTCCCTTCTCTACGGCCTCCCCAACAAATCTCTCCACAAGTTACAGATGGTCCAGAACTCAGCTGCCCGTGTCATCACTCAAACCTCCTACTATGATCACATCACTCCTGTCCTGCAGCAGCTCCACTGGCTCCCGGTTAAATCACGCATCATCTTCAAAATTCTACTCCTCACGTTCAAAGCTATCCACAACCTTGCCCCTCCTTATCTATCTGACCTCCTACAAATCTCCATCCCATCACGCTCTCTCAGGTCCTCCTCTTCACTACAACTCCATGTACCCTCTGCCCGCCTCTCCACCATGGGGAGCAGGGCCTTCACCTGCTCTGCCCCTCACCTCTGGAACGCTCTACCGCCCGACCTTCGAAACACCACCTCCCTTTCTCTGTTCAAGACTGCCCTGAAAACACATCTCTTTAGACTAGCTTATCATTAACTTTACTAAATGTATTTTTATCTTCCATTTTATATCCTTTATGTATTTTATATTTCAATTTGTCGCTGATAATGTTTGCTCTGTATTCACTGTGTTGGTTTGTTAAGTGTCCTTGGGTGTCATGAAAGGCGCTTTTAAATAAAATGATTATTATTATTATTATTATTATGTTCATTAAATGTTTAATGTTTTAGTTTTAGAGTTGGTGTAAATTTTCATACTCTTATACCACTATGCAAAAAACTCAGGACAGTGTTAGTTTTACTATTTTATGCTTATGTCAATTATTATATGTTTCAGTGTTTCAATGTTTAGATGTTTACTGTTGCACCGGGGGACTGAGAGAAACGCAATTTCGGTCCTGTGTATGTCCTGTACAGTACATATTGCAGATCTGACAATAAAGTTGACTTTGACTTTGACT
The DNA here is from genome assembly GCA_038048925.1 of Garcialebias charrua. NCBI lineage: Eukaryota > Metazoa > Chordata > Actinopteri > Cyprinodontiformes > Rivulidae > Garcialebias > Garcialebias charrua. Next base: position 52,370 of record JBBPBX010009419.1, on the reverse strand, counting down.
TTGACTTGTGCGCAGTCTGTTTGTCTGTGAAGATTTTACTCTCCTACAAGTTATATATGGTGTACTTTCACGTGTCATTTTGGAGAAATCTACAATAAACGCAGATTATTAAACACCTCCACTGCCGTGTAACACCGGCGAGGGTGCGCGCGCTCCAAACCGCGACCACTCAGCCTTTGGAATCATATGGATGAGACCATTCTATTGGACATGATCCGGCTTTGTGTGGACTGGAATGGCACAGTCCCGATCGACCTGCCAGCTCCCTCTGGAAAGCTCGGGAACAGTTTGATCGCTGCTTCTGCACGCGTTGTGCACGGTTCCTGCGTTGTGCTCCAGAGCGCAGCAGTGCCAAAATGAAAAAGGATTATTTCTGAAAACGGCTGATAAGCCATATCATAGATCAGAAAATTCTATCTGTTTATAAATAAATGCTCTGCGTGTTACACTATTTATTATATCCTCCAATAAGGCTGAATCTGTTCCTGTTGAATGTATTTTTTGCACAACTTTGCGCGTCCTTTATTTGCGTCCATGTGGATGTAATAATTGTTATCATGTGTGTTTGGTGGGAATATTAATCATTTTCACATCATGAACAGTTAATAATAATAATAATATTATTAATAATAATAATAATAATAATAATGAATTCAATTTATAACGCACTTTTCATTAATGAAAATCTCAAAGTGCTACAAGGTGCAACATAATTAAATGTCAATAAAACAAATAATAAAACAATTAAAATCAACAACAGTATCAGCTAAGATCAAAAGTAGAATCATGAGGAGGCAGAGTATGCTCGGTTGAAAAGAAAGGTCTTCAAGCCGCTCTTAAAGTCAACCACAGACTGTGGGGCTTCAGTTTCTCTGAATCACCTGTAAGTGTCGCCAAAGGAACAAGAACCACAGAAACGTGCGTACGCAAGCCATGGGGCTGGCGTGGAAATGTACTTGGATGCGCACATATTCACGTTCAGTTCAGTTTTGATACATACGGGGTTTTGCGTGGATAGTGACGCACGCAAGGTTTTTGTGCGCACGCACGGTTGATACATGAGGCCCCAGCTCTGTAAAAATGACACTTTACAGCTGTAAATCTGCAAAATCAGAATTTTACTAGAAATTCGATTTTACTGAGCAGCTAGCTGTGTCATTAAGAACTAGTTTCTCCTCATCCTGCTGCTTGTACACTTCAGACTCGAACACCTCCTCGTCCACCCTCCTGGATGTCCAGGTGTTGTAGGTCTGGACGCAGAGGACATCTGTCCATATTCTCCTCATCCTGCTGCTTGTACACTTCTTCAGACTCGTCCACCCTCCTGGATGTCCAGGTGTTGTAGGTCTGGACGCAGAGGACATCTGTCTATATTCTCCTCATCCTGCTGCTTGTACACTTCTTCAGACTCGTCCACCCTCCTGGATGTCCAGGTGTTGTAGGTCTGGACGCAGAGGACATCTGTCTATATTCTCCTCATCCTGCTGCTTGTACACTTCTTCAGACTCGTCCACCCTCCTGGATGTCCAGGTGTTGTAGGTCTGGACGCAGAGGACATCATCAGAACCACAGAAAATCAACAGATTTACATCAGAGAATATTGTTGAGTACTATTCTTTTTGTTGATGCAATCTTACCTGCTGTGAAGTGTAAGTCTGGGTTGGCCTCAGTTGATGGACTGTAGACCTGGAAACCTGAAAACACAAACTGATATTATTTTTATTAAAACAGCTATGGAAAATCAAAGTCAAAGTCAAAGTCAACTTTATTGTCAGATCTGCAATATGTACTGTACAGGACATACACAGGACCGAAATTGCGTTTCTCTCAGTCCCTCGGTGCAACAGTAAACATCTAAACATTGAAACACTGAAACATATAATAATAGACATAAGCATAAAATAGTAAAACTAACACTGTCCTGAGTTTTTTGCATAGTGGTATAAGAGTATGAAAATTTACACCAACTCTAAAACTAAAACATTAAACATTTAATGAACATAATACTGTCCTGAGTTTTTGCATACTAGTATAAAAAAGAGTATAAAAAGTATAACTAAAATAAACTAAAGGTTTCTAGCATTGACATTTGCAAAGTGGCAAAGCAGCGTATGAGTTAATGTACACAGTATATGTATGAGGTAGTAGTTGATGTTGTTATAGAGGCAAAAAGTGGCATATGCAGTAAGGCACATTGGGCATCCCTAAGTAAGACCGTTCAGAGCACACTGTATATGTATCAGCAGTGGTGTAGATATTAGAGTAGTGTAAATGTAAACAGTAGTAATTACATGTAAGCAGTAGTAAAAAAAGTAAACAGTATTAATAAATGTAAACAGAGAATGTAAACAGTATTATGATTATAGGCAGTGATGTAATACAAACATTAGTGCAAGTATGAGAAGTAGTGCAAACTGTATGAGCACATGACCGAGAGTTTAGTGAATAACCCGTTTGATGACACAGAGTCCAGTGTTAAAATCTTTGTGTTGTGTGGTAATGTGTGAGAAAGTTTTTGTGTTAAGGCAGTTCAAATGGGAGGGGAGGCAGAGCAGGCAGAGTGTTTAGCATTCTGACTGCCTGATGAACAGAGCTGTCTCTCAGTCTGCTGGTTCGAGCCTGGAGACTCCTCAGTCTCCTCCCTGATGGCAGCAGTCTGAAGCAGCTGTGTAGTGGGTGTGTGGGATCACCTGCCATGCAGGGCTTTCCGAGTGAGGCGTTTGCTGTGTAAGTCCTGCAGTGAGGGCAAGGAGGTGCCGACGATCTTCTCAGCTGCTCTCACGATGCGCTGGAGGCTCTTGCGGCAGGATGCAGTACATGCACCAAACCACACAGTGATGCAGCTGGTCAGGACACTTTCTATGGCACCTCTGTAGAAGGTGCACATGATGGGGGTTGAAGCTCCAGCCCTTTTCAGCTTGCGGAGAAAGTAGAGACGCTGGTGAGCCTTCTTGGCCAGTGCTGCAGTGTTCCTGCTCCAGGACAGGTCCTTTGAGACGTGCACTCCCAGGAACTTGGTGCTGTCCACTCTCTCCACTGCGGTGCTGTTGATGGTCAGAGGGGCATGTTGGGCATCCTTCTTCCTGAAGTCCACAACAATCTCCTTTGTCTTGACATAAACAAACTGTCCAGAGGACCGGACTTAACTCTGATGGGTTGTGTTATGAACTTGTTGTCCTGCACCTATGGTGTACGTACTTCACAGTTATGGGGTACATTGTACTTTTAAAATACATACCAGAACCAGGTTGTATCAAGAAGAGACTTACCTGTTTGTAGACTTCACAGCTTTAAAAATTAATTTGTCCCTACATCAGTCAGATTGTTAAATAAAGTAGTCATCTAGTCCTTTGTCATGCTGCTGATGCTCTGGTCTGATTAGTTGTTTCGTTACTTGCTGGAGTGTATGTGGGGATGTGCAATACATGTTGTTATTGAGCAATAGGTGTTTATTTTATTTTGGTGTTCTTTATCGTTTGTCATGTATTTAATTGTGGAAGAAGCTTTGTTTAGCGCACAATGTCCAAGACAAATTACCCCTTGGGGACAATAAAGTATCCATCCATCCATCTTGTACTTAAAGAACATTTGCAAGGTATGCATCTCCATCTACAAGGTTGTTCTTACAGGGTACAAGGAAGAAGTGAATTGTTGTTTTGTACTTGCAGGGTACCTACATGCTACTCACCTACAGGTACTTTGGGGGTGTGGGGGTGGAACTTACAGGGTATTAGGTTGTATTGTAAAGTGATTTGTTACTCGTATGGTACCTGTCTGATTTTTACAGGGTTTGTACCTGGTACTCCTGTCTGTTATTGTACTTGGCACATACTGTACCCTGTAAGCACAGTGTAAGAAATCCATCTCGTATGGTACCTGTCTGATTTTTACAGGGTTTGTACCTGGTACTCCTGTCTGTTATTGTACTTGGCACATACTGTACCCTGTAAGCACAGTGTAAGAAATCCATCCATCTGTCATCTTTTACCCACTTCTTCCTTTTGGGGTCACTGGTGTCCATATCCAGCAGTCACTGCGAGAGGCAGAGGACACACTGGACAGGTCTTCAGTCCATCACAGGGACACATAGAGACAAACAACCATCCTCTCTCTCACTCTCTCACCTAGGGACAGTTTAGAGTTACCATCAGTCTAACCTGCATGTTTTGGTCTGTGGGAGGAAACTGGAGCAAACCCACGCAGCACAGAGAGAACATGCACACTGCATGTAGAAAGGCCTCCTGCCCGGGGGTTGAACCAGGGTAACGTGCTCTCTGAGAGACAGCAAGTCTACCGACTGCACCACCGTGCTGCCCATGTGACAAGTCAATTTATAAAGTATCCAAGTCCCTAAAAGTCCTCCTGCAAGTACAAAGTACTTGTACACTGTAAGATCATCTCGTATGGACCCTGTAAGAACTGGACTGGATTGTGCATCCTTACCATTGAAGATGTTCATTCTTTGGAACCATCTTTAGCATATTTGGCTTCAAATTCTTTCATATTTAGTCTGTTCTGAGTTGAAGAACCCCCCAGGGTGGACAACTTTATTCTCTCGAAGCCTCTGACAGCTGTTCTTTTTGTCAGTCTCCATCTTGGAGCACGAGGAAAAGCTCAGTGTAGGTGCAGTAACTCCAGATTAGTGTTTTGTATCCAGGCAACTGCACTGCATGGTTTTAGGGAGCGGTCCAGCACAAAGACGGTTCAGTGCAACTGAACGTCAAGAAAATAAGTTTTCTTTCTTATGATTCATAAAGCTGATGGGCTGAGCCACACCTGCATGAGTGAAACTCCTTCAGTCAGAGTACGACCACGCAGCAGAGAAAACACATTCTTCTTCCTGTCAACCGTCGTGTTTGGATACGAGAGCTCAGGAAGTCTTGTCATTGCAGATGTGCAGTTCTGTTTCCTTTAAGTTTCTCACGGCTTCAACTCGTTTTATGAACTGTAACATGAAATGCCACAGACAGAACATGATCTTACAGCTCAGAGGTCGGTGCCGGGCCTTTGGGCTAAATATGACAAGAATGTGTTGTTTCAGAAAATTGTCCCTGTGACAAGAAAATTACACATTAGTTCTTCAAGTCTGACATGTCTACTTTTAAATGAAGGCCTGACATTTCAAAAAGGAATGTTTTTATACTTTAGTGTTGGTTAATGGCCAGCTTGTATCAGGTCAATCACCATCACTCAAAAACATACTGGTATATTGATTGATGTCTTCCCGTTTGATTAAACCCAGTTTCCATCCAGTGACTCATGAGATAATAAGCTAACACACACACACACACACACACACACACACACACAGGTTTGTTTTACTATCTTTGTGGGGCCATTGCATTGACTTCCATTCATTTTTCATTCATTTCTATAGCCTAACCCTGACCTTTACCCTAAACCTAACCATTACCAATGCATACCTAACCCTAACCTTAACACATCCTCAATTCACACCTTAGTCCTAAACCTAACCCCTAACCCACCAACGGGACTTCTTCTTATGGGGCCCGGGCTTTGGGCCCCATAAGAACCAGTTGGGCCTCACAATTTGGTAAAACTCAGAAAACTGGGCCTTACAACGTAGCATAAACAAGGACACACACACACACACACACACACACACACACAGGTTTGTTTTACTATCTTTGTGGGGCCATTGCATTGACTTCCATTCATTTTTCATTCATTTCTATAGCCTAACCCTGACCTTTACCCTAAACCTAACCATTACCAATGCATACCTAACCCTAACCTTAACCCATCCTCAATTCACACCTTAGTCCTAAACCTAACCCCTAACCCACCAATGGGACTTCTTCTTATGGGGCCCGGGCTTTGGGCCCCATAAGAACCAGTTGGGCCTCACAATTGGGTAAAACTCAGAAAACTGGGCCTTACAACGTAGCATAAACAAGGACACACACACACACACACACACACACACACTGAATAATAATAATAGAGGATTTTCAGTGATGCAGTGTTCGTTTATTGCAGCTTAATAAAAGAAAACGAGTTCAGAATCTGTCAAACAAAAACCATAACCATGGGAACGTGACAGGCGGACCCAAACACGTGATCCAACAGAAACTTGATTTCCCGTTAATAAGGAATCATCATAAACACATTAGGGTTGTTGACCTGCACTTGAAAGTTTCTGTAGAAAGTGATGGGACGGCCACATCAGGACTTTGTGTTGGGTTCACTCTCAGCTACCGCACCAAATTTGAGCTTAAAAACTCTAAAAATGGCTGCTTTATAATTTGCTTCAATGAAAAAAATCAAAAAATGGCACCTTGTTTGCAAATGATGTTGCCATGGTAACTGGAAATGCCAATAAAAGTAATGGCACACATCACGGTGCCGAGCCCATTGTTTGGATATAAAATTTGTGGGGGGACACGTTGTGGTTCGGGCTACATTATAAGAGCTTTAGATAAATGCTTTTTTGTAAGTAGCTGTATTATTATTGATCATTTACAAGGGGGTGCTGTAGCACTCTCAGCACCCCCAGTTCCCATGGTCCTGGTCGTAACAAAGAGGTTTTTGACACATTTATGTAAGAACTTGTTAAGACAAGCAGCAGAGCTGGTTCAACAAACAGACCTGCAGTGTCACAAGTAATAAACACAAAGAATCATACAATAAAACTAGAATGCACATTCTTACAGAATGACTTGTCTTTACTTCTATCAGCTAATCTACGTTATCTGCTAACAGCAAAAATGACTCGAGCTTCAGACAGCGCTTCATCTTCTGGAAAACAGCAGCGCTGCTCCTTGAGATTCATGCAGTGGCCCTGCCCTCCTTTAATAATCCACATAATCTGATTTATTATCAGGTAGTAATCCCCATAATCTGATTTATTATCAGGTAGTAATCCCCATAATCTGATTTATTATCAGGTAGTACAATGGCTGAAATGAATAATCCACATAATCTGATTTATTATCAGGTAGTAATCCCCATAATCTGATTTATTATCAGGTAGTACAACGGCTGAAATTAATAATCCCCATAATCTGATTTATTATCAGGTAGTACAACGGCTGAAATTAATAATCCACATAATCTGATTTATTATCAGGTAGTAATCCCCATAATCTGATTTATTATCAGGTAGTACAACGGCTGAAATTAATAATCCCCATAATCTGATTTATTATCAGGTAGTACAATGGCTGAAATTAATAATCCACATAATCTGATTTATTATCAGGTAGTACAATGGCTGAAATGAATAATCCACATAATCTGTTTTATTATCAATACAACGGCTGAAATTAATAATCCCCATAATCTGATTTATTATCAGGTAGTAATCCCCATAATCTGATTTATTATCAGGTAGTACAACGGCTGAAATTAATAATCCCCATAATCTGATTTATTATCAGGTAGTACAATGGCTGAAATTAATAATCCCCATAATCTGATTTATTATCAATACAACGGCTGAAATTAATAATCCCCATAATCTGATTTATTATCGGGTAGTACAATGGCTGAAATTAATAATCCCCATAATCTGATTTATTATCAGGTAGTACAATGGCTGAAATTAATAATCCCCATAATCTGATTTATTATCAATACAACGGCTGACATTTTACAAACGTTAAATTGGGCCACAATCCTGAAACTTAAAATCCATATTCTGTCTTTTGAACAAAGCTTTACTTCCATACAACAGATGGGACAAAAGGTTGATCTAATTAGAATACATTAATTTCATTTTTCCCTAAAGTACAGTTGAGTGAAATGATGTAACAGTCCATGTTTTAGTGTGTTAGGACTTTTTCCTCACCAGAACATTGACGGACACCAAACTACAAACAAGGCATTTATAAAACTGATGTGTTGTCCACTTCAAACGCTGCCTCCAACAAGTTGGAGAAAGATCTAAAGACCATCACACGTTGATCATAGATGTGAAATGTGCTCAAATATTTCACTGAGTAAACATGAGAAAATAACAGAACGTAACAAAGGCTCACATCAGAACTCAGTGGAGTGAGTAAAAGTGTAACACACAATGTTTTGGCCCTTTTCACAAGTGTTTGGTCTTTATTTGTCCTAAAATGTAAAAAATAATAATTCTAGATGTCAATTTTCAGAACGTTAGAAACTTATGAACTTACGGGCTCTACCTGGTTAAATAAAGGTGATTGATTGATTGATTGATTGATTATCTTACAGCTCTAGTTCCAACAAAGCACAGGATGTTGTGTAAATTTTAAATCCACACTAAAACCATTAGTCACGACCCCAGATTTAATCTACTAAACAAAGATACTCCATTATTGGAGGTCAAAGGTCACCTTAGAATTTGATGGCAGCAACATGTAAAGAGCTGGTCCAGGACTTCACTGCATCTTCTTCAGACGAGAGACGTCTGTCCAGGAAGTGAGGCTGAAGCTTCTGAAGGAGACGTCTGGACTTGTTGTTTCATGATGCATCAAAGAGTTTGGTCCAGTTCTGGACCTGGACTTGTTGTTTTATGATGCATCAAAGAGTTTGGTCCAGTTCTGGACCTGGACTTGTTGTTTCATGATGCATCAAAGAGTTTGGTCCAGTTCTGGTCCTGGACTTGTTGTTTCATGATGCATCAAAGAGTTTGGTCCAGTTCTGGACCTGGACTTGTTGTTTCATGATGCATCAAAGAGTTTGGTCCAGTTCTGGACCTGGACTTGTTGTTTCATGATGCATCAAAGAGTTTGGTCCAGTTCTGGACCTGGACTTGTTGTTTCATGATGCATCAAAGAGTTTGGTCCAGTTCTGGACCTGGACTTGTTGCTTCATGATGCATCAAAGAGTTTGGTCCAGTTCTGGACCTGGACTTGTTGTTTCATGATGCATCAAAGAGTTTGGTCCAGTTCTGGACCTGGACTTGTTGTTTCATGATGCATCAAAGAGTTTGGTCCAGTTCTGGACCTGGACTTGTTGCTTCATGATGCATCAAAGAGTTTGGTCCAGTTCTGGACCTGGACTTGTTGTTTCATGATGCATCAAAGAGTTTGGTCCAGTTCTGGACCTGGACTTGTTGCTTCATGATGCATCAAAGAGTTTGGTCCAGTTCTGGACCTGGACTTGTTGTTTCATGATGCATCAAAGAGTTTGGTCCAGTTCTGGACCTGGACTTGTTGTTTCATGATGCATCAAAGAGTTTGGTCCAGTTCTGGACCTGGACTTGTTGCTTCATGATGCATCAAAGAGTTTGGTCCAGTTCTGGACCTGGACTTGTTGTTTCATGATGCATCAAAGAGTTTGGTCCAGTTCTGGACCTGGACTTGTTGTTTCATGATGCATCAAAGAGTTTGGTCCAGTTCTGGACCTGGACTTGTTGTTTCATGATGCATCAAAGAGTTTGGTCCAGTTCTGGTCCTGGACTTGTTGTTTCATGATGCATCAAAGAGTTTGGTCCAGTTCTGGACCTGGACTTGTTGTTTCATGATGCATCAAAGAGTTTGGTCCAGTTCTGGACCTGGACTTGTTGTTTCATGATGCATCAAAGAGTTTGGTCCAGTTCTGGACCTGGACTTGTTGCTTCATGATGCATCAAAGAGTTTGGTCCAGTTCTGGACCTGGACTTGTTGTTTCATGATGCATCAAAGAGTTTGGTCCAGTTCTGGACCTGGACTTGTTGTTTCATGATGCATCAAAGAGTTTGGTCCAGTTCTGGACCTGGACTTGTTGCTTCATGATGCATCAAAGAGTTTGGTCCAGTTCTGGACCTGGACTTGTTGTTTCATGATGCATCAAAGAGTTTGGTCCAGTTCTGGACCTGGACTTGTTGTTTCATGATGCATCAAAGAGTTTGGTCCAGTTCTGGACCTGGACTTGTTGTTTCATGATGCATCAAAGAGTTTGGTCCAGTTCTGGACCTGGACTTGTTGTTTCATGATGCATCAAAGAGTTTGGTCCAGTTCTGGACCTGGACTTGTTGTTTCATGATGCATCAAAGAGTTTGGTCCAGTTCTGGTCCTGGACTTGTTGTTTCATGATGCATCAAAGAGTTTGGTCCAGTTCTGGACCTGGACTTGTTGTTTCATGATGCATCAAAGAGTTTGGTCCAGTTCTGGACCTGGACTTGTTGTTTCATGATGCATCAAAGAGTTTGGTCCAGTTCTGGACCTGGACTTGTTGTTTCATGATGCATCAAAGAGTTTGGTCCAGTTCTGGACCTGGACTTGTTGTTTCATGATGCATCAAAGAGTTTGGTCCAGTTCTGGACCTGGACTTGTTGTTTCATGATGCATCAAAGAGTTTGGTCCAGTTCTGGACCTGGACTTGTTGTTTCATGATGCATCAAAGAGTTTGGTCCAGTTCTGGACCTGGACTTGTTGTTTCATGATGCATCAAAGAGTTTGGTCCAGTTCTGGACCTGGACTTGTTGCTTCATGATGCATCAAAGAGTTTGGTCCAGTTCTGGACCTGGACTTGTTGTTTCATGATGCATCAAAGAGTTTGGTCCAGTTCTGGACCTGGACTTGTTGTTTCATGATGCATCAAAGAGTTTGGTCCAGTTCTGGACCTGGACTTGTTGTTTCATGATGCATCAAAGAGTTTGGTCCAGTTCTGGACCTGGACTTGTTGCTTCATGATGCATCAAAGAGTTTGGTCCAGTTCTGGACCTGGACTTGTTGTTTCATGATGCATCAAAGAGTTTGGTCCAGTTCTGGACCTGGACTTGTTGTTTCATGATGCATCAAAGAGTTTGGTCCAGTTCTGGACCTGGACTTGTTGTTTCATGATGCATCAAAGAGTTTGGTCCAGTTCTGGACCTGGACTTGTTGCTTCATGATGCATCAAAGAGTTTGGTCCAGTTCTGGACCTGGACTTGTTGTTTCATGATGCATCAAAGAGTTTGGTCCAGTTCTGGACCTGGACTTGTTGTTTCATGATGCATCAAAGAGTTTGGTCCAGTTCTGGACCTGGACTTGTTGTTTCATGATGCATCAAAGAGTTTGGTCCAGTTCTGGACCTGGACTTGTTGTTTCATGATGCATCAAAGAGTTTGGTCCAGTTCTGGACCTGGACTTGTTGTTTCATGATGCATCAAAGAGTTTGGTCCAGTTCTGGACCTGGACTTGTTGTTTCATGATGCATCAAAGAGTTTGGTCCAGTTCTGGACCTGGACTTGTTGTTTCATGATGCATCAAAGAGTTTGGTCCAGTTCTGGACCTGGACTTGTTGTTTCATGATGCATCAAAGAGTTTGGTCCAGTTCTGGACCTGGACTTGTTGTTTCATGATGCATCAAAGAGTTTGGTCCAGTTCTGGACCTGGACTTGTTGCTTCATGATGCATCAAAGAGTTTGGTCCAGTTCTGGACCTGGACTTGTTGTTTCATGGTCAGAGTTTTCAACAGAGGCGCCTTGGTCCCCATGCTCAGCACCAAACACACACCCTGACAGAAAAACAAAAAGTTTCATCAAATTAAAACTTCTAATAATTTATCAATAAACAGCTGAATGTTGCCAACATCAGTTCTTTAAACATCAGAATGAAATAAACATTTCTGAATTTATTCTAATTTAGACCAGATTTGTTTAGGGACCTTGCGAGCTAGAAACTTATCTAAAACACCAAATCTGAAAAAGATTATACAGTGTGAAAACAAATTTTCTTGGACTTTGATTTATCCCAGACAGACTAACCTCAAGACGAATCCTATTTTCTTTTAAACGATACTTCAAAAGAAACCTGGTTCTACACTGTTACTCCCCATTACATTAAAAAACAAACAGAAAAATAGGACCAGTCCATATCATTTTTATACACATCACCTGTTTGAAACAACATATTTTTATTAATTTTGTGATTGTGCCGATTGCAGGGAGCATTTCTGAGATCTTATTTCTGAGGACGCCATCTCCTCTGTGGTCCACACTGCTCCCACCTGGAGCAGAAAGACTCCTACGTCCATATGCTCTTTGTGGACTTCACATCTGCCTTCAACACCATGATCCCCCAAACCCTGATGAACAAACTATTCACACTAGGACTAAGCCCCTCCATTTGCAACTGGGTACTAGAAATCTTAACAAACTTTATTTTACAAATAAAGTCCAGTTGTTTTTGTATTGAGCGCTTGTTCTGATTTTATCATGTCCTGGACGACTGAAAATCTTCACCAGCAAACAGACCAGTCAGTAGCCGTGTTTCCATCAAGGTTTCTTGATGCGCATTTTGAAGTATCGCATCAGAAAAGCTGAATGGAAATGGCACGATTCGAATTAACTTCCTCCAATTCTCAAAAAAGTTGATACGCTCGCTTGAGGTAGTTTTGGGGTTTTTCGAATCAGAGCCGATGCGCAAAACGACAGATGGAAACAGATTTGCCGACTCAGTTCTGACGTAGCGAACATTTACGTCACGTGACTTCGTCTCCGGACAACATGTAACATCGCTAAAACTAGTTGGCATGACAGAATAAATACAACTTGCCCGATAGCAACACATACCTGAAATATTCTCTCCATTTTGCCGAGATGTGTGGTCGGGTCCTGTTTTCAACCGCTACTTCCTGTTTACTGTAGACATGCGTAACGCTGACGTCTGACGTAATGACGCTGACGTCTGACGTAATGACGCTGACGTCTGACGTAATGACGCTGACGTCTGACGTAATGACGCTGACGTCTGACGTAATGCCGCTTTGCGTGGCCTGGTGGATTCGCTTCAAGCCAGTTGATGGAAACACTTCTGATTCGCATTAATTTTTATTTACATTTTTGCGAAATTTCAAAAATTTGCTCAAAATTCGAATTGAAAATGGATGGAAACACGGTTAGTGAGGATCCACAACTTCTCCTCCACCATAACTCTCAGCACTGGCCCCACCCCCCGCACCACCACTGAACATAAGAGTATCTGCGGTAGAAGTGATCTCCAGCTACAAGTACTTGGGTGTACACATGAACGATAACCTCAACTGGAGCAACAACACCACCACCCTGATAAAGAAAGGTCATCAGAGACTCTACTTCCTCAGACGGCTGAGACGAGCTGGACTGGGAAGCTCAGTTCTCACCTCCTTCTACAGGTGTGCAGTGGAGAGCATCCTGTGCTCCAGCATCAACATGTGGCATGGAGGCTGCACAGCTGCAGAAAGAAAAGCTCTGCAGAGAGTGGTGAAGGCTGCACAGAAGATGTTGGAGTCAGTCTCCCCACCATCACAGACATCTACACCTCCAGATGCAGGAAGAGGGCCACCTGCATCATGAAGGACCCCACTCACCCAGCACACACACTTTTTGCCCCACTCCCCTCAGGAAGGAGGTTGAGGAGCATTAAGTGTAGAACCACTAGACTGAGGAACAGCTTCTACCCTCAGGCTGTTAAGCTTGATTTATACTTGACGCGTCGCGCCGCGCGCGAGGGGCGCGCGCCAGAAGTGACGCGATTTCGCAGTCCCCGCCCCCTGCGCGTTGGCCCCGCGCGACGTCTTGGCGCGTGTCGCGCACCTCCGAATTTTTGAAACTCCGCAAGCCTAGTGCGCGCGCCGCGCGCGCCGCACCGTTGACTTTTGCAGTGAACTGGGCTCAAAGAACAGCACTTTGGCATGCGCCGCCGGCGAAACTATAAACGCACGGAGCCGCACGGCTCGGTGCGCGCGCGGCGCGCGCGCTCCAGCTTGCGGACCAAAGCGAAAGTATAACTCAGCCTTTAGACTCATGAATATCTAACCAGAATACCGGTAATCACTGTGAAAAATAATCACATCATGTTGCTGCTTATCTGTTTCATGTTGCTGCTGATCTGTTTCATGTTGCTGCTGATCTGTTTCATGTTGCTGCTGATCTGTTTCATGTTGCTGCTGATCTGTTTCATGTTGCTGCTGATCTGTTTCATGTTGCTGCTGATCTGTTTCATGTTGCTGCTGATCTGTTTCATGTTGCTGCTGATCTGTTTCATGTTGCTGCTGATCTGTTTCATGTTGCTGCTGATCTGTTTCATGTTGCTGCTGATCTGTTTCATGTTGCTGCTGATCTGTTTCATGTTGCTGCTGATCTGTTTCATGTTGCTGCTGATCTGTTTCATGTTGCTGCTGATCTGTTTCATGTTGCTGCTGATCTGTTTCATGTTGCTGCTGATCTGTTTCATGTTGCTGCTGATCTGTTTCATGTTGCTGCTGATCTGTTTCATGTTGCTGCTGATCTGTTTCATGTTGCTGCTGATCTGTTTCATGTTGCTGCTGATCTGTTTCATGTTGCTGCTGATCTGTTTCATGTTGCTGCTGATCTGTTTCATGTTGCTGCTGATCTGTTTCATGTTGCTGCTGATCTGTTTCATGTTGCTGCTGATCTGTTTCATGTTGCTGCTGATCTGTTTCATGTTGCTGCTGATCTGTTTCATGTTGCTGCTGATCTGTTTCATGTTGCTGCTGATCTGTTTCATGTTGCTGCTGATCTGTTTCACGTTGCTGCTGATCTGTTTCATGTTGCTGCTGATCTGTTTCATGTTGCTGCTGATCTGTTTCATGTTGCTGCTGATCTGTTTCATGTTGCTGCTGATCTGTTTCATGTTGCTGCTGATCTGTTTCATGTTGCTGCTGATCTGTTTCATGTTGCTGCTGATCTGTTTCATGTTGCTGCTGATCTGTTTCATGTTGCTGCTGATCTGTTTCATGTTGCTGCTGATCTGTTTCATGTTGCTGCTGATCTGTTTCATGTTGCTGCTGATCTGTTTCATGTTGCTGCTGATCTGTTTCATGTTGCTGCTGATCTGTTTCATGTTGCTGCTGATCTGTTTCATGTTGCTACTGATCTGTTTCATGTTGCTGCTGATCTGTTTCATGTTGCTGCTGATCTGTTTCATGTTGCTGCTGATCTGTTTCATGTTGCTGCTGATCTGTTTCATGTTGCTGCTGATCTGTTTCATGTTGCTGCTGATCTGTTTCATGTTGCTGCTGATCTGTTTCATGTTGCTGCTGATCTGTTTCATGTTGCTGCTGATCTGTTTCATGTTGCTGCTGATCTGTTTCATGTTGCTGCTGATCTGTTTCATGTTGCTGCTGATCTGTTTCATGTTGCTGCTGATCTGTTTCATGTTGCTGCTGATCTGTTTCATGTTGCTGCTGATCTGTTTCATGTTGCTGCTGATCTGTTTCATGTTGCTGCTGATCTGTTTCATGTTGCTGTGTTCATTCGTGTTCATCTGCTCACACACACATGTTTGTGCTGCTGTTTGGAGTAATGTTTTCTATGATAGTAGTGCTTAGTGTATTTTTAGTTGATGTTTTTCTTAGTTCATATCTTAGATGTTATTACTGTTTTTTTTTTAAACATTTTATTGTTGGATGTAACTGGGACCACAAGTACACAGTCTAGTTCCACCACATGTACCACATGACGAATAAAGAAATCAACTCTCTAAAATGCTGAGTTTAGTAATAAACTTGGAACTTTATCTTGGAACATGGAGCTTTGTTTTAATTCTCCTGTTACTGACTTGTGGAATAAGCTGAGGGATCCAGTCAGAGCTGAGCTGTCCTCTTTCGTCCTGAAGGAGATCCACCCCATCAACCAGCACCACCAGAGGGTTCTTCATTTCTTTCAGTGTAGAGTGAAACTCTTCCAGCAGGTCTCTGTTGGTAAAAAAATATATATATATTATATATATATATATATATATATA
>JBBPBX010009419.1:0-18132 GCA_038048925.1 Garcialebias charrua | reverse complement strand
GTTATACCGACAGATTTTGGGGTGGGGGCACAGACAAAGCCACGTGCAGTTTTGGAGCAAGGCAGAGAGAGACAAACATTTCAGCCGCGCGTTGCCTGTAGTTTTTTTTTTTGGGTGGGGATAGTGAGACAGACAAACGTGAGCCGTGCGCTAAGTGTGTGTGTGTGTGTGTCAGCGTGAATGTTCAGCATGAGGGAAGAGGCTGCTTTTAGGTTTTCAGCTAGTGCACCTGCATTGCAAGCTGCTAGTTTAACGTTACGTCGGTGCCGACAGGTAGTTGGAGCTTTGGGTAGGCGGGGCACCCCACCTATATAATGGTAGGGGAAACACTGGATTTTAAAAACAACCTGTTAACTGCTGCCAATCAAATGGCGAATAAACTACTCTGTAGGGTTCATGTACCGGTATATAAGATCTGATTGTGATGAAGTCAGTGCCTCACCAGCCATGAACCTCACCGCACGTCACTGATGTTTTATAAAGCCCAACACTTTTAGTCCATTAGACTTTTTAACACACTGGCCAATGTGTTGTCATGGCCACCAAGTATAAGAATTAAAGTAAAAATGAGTCACAAAGCAAATAAAGTTCAAGATAAATAAATAATTAAAAGGCCAGGACTGCATTCAAACATTAAAATTGGTTCCTTGAAAGCAAAAATGTAAAAAATAAATAAAGAGATTACAACTTTTGCACTGAACTATAAACCCCCAAAAAACTCACAGAGCGTACAGACATTGTAAAAAAATTAAATTAAATCAACCCAATGTGTAAATAAAAAGGATTTACTTAAAAACTTCATGAACGCATCTATTTCATGAGTGAATAGATTTCAAACAAAACCATGTGACAGACTAAACAAACAGAAGCCAAGCCCAAGTCCAGAGGCACAGCTCACACACCTGCTGATCCAGTAGCTTGTAGAACCAGAACCAACAAAACTCCTTTGTAACCGTATGAGTCCACGTATCTTATGGGGTTTTGTTAATAAAGACAATAAAATGTCTGGATCCATGTGGCTCTTTGAAGTTTGGCCAACGTTTTAACTTTACGTTATAAAATATAGAAGATATTTGGGATGAATTAGTAAAACTGTGGATAAAAGTTACACTTTCGTCTTAACCCACCGACACGCTGCAGTGAAACAAAGAGTCTGGGTGGCGTCACCCGGAGGTTTTGTGAGTCTTACCTTCTTCCCAAAATTGCCATAACGAGTTCTGCTGGTTCTTTGATGTGCAGCTTCTGGATCAGCTTCTTCAGACTGAACTCACTCTGTTTTTTATCCACCACTGCTCGGTCGCCATTGCCCTGCAGCTGCACAAAAACCTGCCGTTAGTCCGAGTTTTAACGGCAGCAAGAAATCAAAAAGGAACTTAAATCTTAAAAACTGCAGCGAGAACCACCCACGACAAGAATGACCCGATGGACCTTCAGAACCCCAAACTGAACAATAACTGTTAAAAACAAGCAGAACAGAACTGAAATGACCAAACCACAGCTAAAAGCTAAAAAAAATAAACTGTAGCTAAAACATAAAAAGCCAAACTGTAGCAGAAAGATAAAAAGTTGTAAAACTGTAGATGAAAGTTTAAAAAAAGCAAATCTAGCTAAAAGCTTTATAAACGCACAACCGTAGCTAAAAATATAAAAATAACACACAGAGCCAAAAGCTAAAAAACAAAACTATGGTTAAAGTGTTAAAAATGCTAAAATTGTAGCTAAAAGCTCAAAAGAAGCAAAACAGTAGCTAAAAGCTTAAAAAAGTAAAACTGTAGCTGAAAGCTAACAAAAAGAAAAGCCATAGATACAAGCTAAAAGAAAGTGAAACTGTGGTTGAAAGCTAAAAAGCAAAGCCAGAACTAAAACTTTTAAAAAGATGAGCCTAAAAGCATATTTGGCATACTAGTACAGTATATAATATACAATTTAAAACAAAATCTTATCCAAAAGTAAAAAATAAACTAAATGAGCATGAGCAAAAAATTCAAAAACATAGCTAACAACTATTAAATGCTAAACTCTTGCTAAAAGCAAAATAAAAAATGAAACCAAAGTTAAACACTAAACAGTAAGACAGTAGCTATAAAAAGCTAAATTTTGCTAATGCTAAACTTTTGCTAAAAACAAACAAACAAACAAAACAAAAAAACTGCTAGAGCAAAGTTAAACACTTAAGAGCAATACTAGATTTTTAGCTAAAAGCTAAAAATGCTAAACTGTTGCTGAACGCTAAAAAAATGTTTCACCAAAGTAAAAAAATGCTGAAATGTTGCTAAAAGATTTTAAAAAATGAGGTAAACACTAAAATTAGCGAGAGAGTAGCTAAAAGCTAAAAAAAATGCTGAACTGTTGCTAAAAGATTTTTAAAAATGTTAAACCAAAGTTAAACACTAAACTTAGAAAGACAGTTGCTCAAAGCTAAAAATTGCTAAACTGGTGCTGATTGAAAGCTAAAAAAAGCTTCATAGTTAAAACATTAAACAGTAAGACAGTAGCTAAAAGCTAAAAATGCTAAACTGTTAAAAGCTAAAAAAAAAAACATGCTAAACCAAAGTTAAACACTACAATTAGCAAGACAGTGGCTAAAAGGAGAATGATTGGAAAAGAAATACAGCACATAGCTGACTGAAATGTCATAAAACAGCTTTTTTTTTAAAGGAATTGGAGAAAAATGTTCAGTGAGGTAAGTATCTAAATAAAGTTCGACAATTCAAAAAACACGTTACAAATACTAAAAATATGGCGCACATTTCCAAATCGCACTGGATTTTTCAATAGTGAAATTAACCGAAGGTACGCAGAAACACGTTGATTGCAAAAAAAGCAAACAAGAAGCTACAAACAGGAAAACAAACGTTTGAATGCTGACTCAGCATCCAGACAATAACATTGATTTTTATCATTTTCGGCTGTTTGGGAAGAATTTATTTAAATGTTGCCGTTTATGTTGGGTGGATATTTTCACAAGAAATTAAGTTGGGTGTAAAGATTCAGAAAAAGTTCCCAACCTCATTTTATTTAGGGAAAAATTTGGTGCCGGGTACTTCAACGCGAGTCAAAGAATAAACATTCAGAAACATCCTCAGCTGTAAATATTTTAAATAAATTAGTGACGTACAAACTTCTCCAGAAATGACGGTTCAGTTCTGAGCAGGTTGGCCCAGTCTTCGAGCTGAGCTTCAGTGTGTTTCTGGAAATCACAAATTATAGATTCAGAACAAAACACAGTCATTCAAAGATACATATGACAAATACGAGTACCAATATTGTTATGGAGGAACACAAATAAGCTAAATGTATTAAGTAAACAGCCGTACCTTTCCTTTAGGCTTCTTGCGGCTGTGTTTACAGCGGTGTTTGCGTGTGTTGTATTTGGCCAGCTGATACTCGCTGAATTCCTTGAACTTGTCAGCCATCGCCTTCTTGAGGCACGCTGGCAGAGAGCGGCTGAAGCACTGCGGGAAGAAAGTCAGAGTTTATTCTGAGCTGAAAACTGCAGCTACTTCCTGCAAAACATGAGCTAAAGAAAAAACCTACAGTGCTGTAGATTCTGACCACCTCCAGCCAGTCGGACGGCAGCTGGACCGCGGCGCAGAAATACCTGCGGACATGCGGCTTGGTGGACGGCAGGCTGGCAGCCAGAGCCAACAGGAAGTTAGCTGTGATCCGAATGTTCAGCTCTTGTCTGGTGTAAACGGCAACCTGGATCAGAACGAGAAACCAGAACTTAACCAGGGAAACCAGCATGAACGCTGAAGAGTGTGCTGCAACATGATGAAGAAGCTGAAACTGAGTGGCTAAAGTCAAAAAATATAACTGTACCTGAAAATAGACAAAAGAAGCAGAACACAAGCTAAAAAAAGCTAAGGCTAAAATAATCAAAACCCAAGCTAAAAGCTAAAGGAAGCAAAGCACAAGCAAAAAGCTACAGGAAGCAACACGCAAGCTAAAAGCTACAAGAAGCAACACGCAAGCTAAAAGCTACAAGAACGCAACCCCTGAGGGACGACACGTGAACGCAACCCTTATCGAATTTCACGTGCAGCAACAAATGTCCGTTCAGTTTGTTCTCACTTTGTAACACTTACAAAGACGGCTCATCTTTAATCCTTTATGATAAAACATGTTTGTATACTGCTTTCTGGAAGCCCAATATAAACAGGTTGCAGGTTGGAGTGCAAAACACGCCACAACATGTCTAGTACATGTATGTACTGTAACCGCGAGCGAGCAAATGGAGTAAAAATACTTTGGCAGGAGGTGGAGCACAGCCACAACTAAAAGATTCATTCGCCCCACAAAGTAGTTCCTCCTAACAATGTATTTTATTTATTTACTGAGTACTGACCTTGCTGTGAATTGTCTTATTCTGTGTATTTTTCAACTATTAAATTTAAAGTTGTTTTAGTGATCCATGTTGACCCAAGTTCATCAAGCAGAACGCGTGGCCAGTGATTGGAACAGCCAAGTCCAATAGAATTTTTGGTGTAGCTTCTTGTCAGATGTTCCACCCTGTGGACACATCCAGATGATTTTAGCTCATTGATAGGACCACTGGGCGACACAGTGGTGGATCAGTTAGAGCTGTTGCCTCTCAGCGAGGTCACTGGTTCAAATCCCAGCCTGAGGCCTTTCTGGGTGGAGTTTACAGGTTCTCTCCGTGCTGCGTGGGTTTTCTCAGGCTGATTGGTAACTTTAACTTGTCTCTAGGTGTGAGTGAGAGAGTAAAGCCCGAGATACACTGAAGCAGGCTCCGTATACGCGCGTATACGCGCGTATACGGAGCCGCTGCTACACTCGGCTTTCGTTCTCGCGTAGATTCTCGTGTTTTCGCTCCAAATTCTAACGTCATTTCCTCCGTACCGTCACTTCCGATCGTCACTTCCGCTAGTTTTTCGCTCCAAACGCTCGCGTTCTCCTTGTTGTAATATGAGCAGCTGAGCACGGAGTGCTTTTCCTGCAGCCCACAGCCCACCACAGCCCACCAGGGAATATATAAAACATCGCGCACCCAGGTAGGACCTGAATTCATTCATTTCATTCATCGAGTGAACGGAGGAAGAAGCGGTTACTTGACTTTAGGCAAAAAAACAAAAGAAAAGGCCCGATCAGCGATAAAAAAGAGGAATTTATTTCATTTGTGTAACATACAAAACAGTCCGGCGCCGGGGAAGTTTAGGTCAGACACCGCGCATCGCGTATGCGAATCGCGTATGCGTAGTAAAAAAATACTTTTGCGCGTACTTGCCCTGAGGGGCTACGCGGGGCTACGCTGCGTACGGGGCGTACGTACGCTGCGTATTGGCGTATCGTGAGGACGCTCGAGTGTATCTCGCCCTTGAATGGTTGTTTGTCTCTATGTGTCCCTATGATGGACTGGAGACCTGTCCAGGGTGTCTGCCACCTCTCGGACAGTAATAGCTAGACCAGTGACCCTCGTGACCTGAAAAGGAAGAATTGGGGTAAAGATAATGGACGGACGGATGATACGACCACTAACACTTGACCTGATGTGAGCACAGAGCTGCAATGAGACGTGTTGGGTCCAACAGTGAAATACAGTAATCAGTTTAAATCCATTTGGAGCAGAACAGAAAACTGAGCCAAACTCTTCTGTAAGGACTTACCAGTAAGGTTGTATGCGACAATAAAAATCATTGTATCCTTATACACCAGCCTTGGAATACACATACGTATTTGATAGGGGTGCACAATATTGGATTTATGGCCGATGTTACAAATTATTTGGCCGATACTCATTATTAATATTTTCTTTCCCCTAGACCTACTTACAGAGACTACATAGCTTTCTCTGCTGTGGTATTAAAATATTACATTATTCTGCATGGTTTTTGTCAGTTTGGCCTGCTACCAAAGGCAGAGGCCAAAAATGGGGATGAAAATTATGTAACACTTGAAATTGGATTATGTTTAATGTCAAATTTATTCATGGCATTTACTCTAACACAATGACAACACTCGAACAGTGCAACTTTGTAAATTTTCACAAATCTAAACTCAGTGGCGCATAATGTCATAACGTTGTGCTGGCGCTACAGGCATCTTTGTCACTGGGTTCAGTGACGTGCGGTCAGGGGAGGCAAGTGAGGCCGTGCCTCACCTGTCATCATGGAAAGAAAAAATGTAAATTGAAAAAAAGAAATGTAATTATTGTATTTAGCCTTTGATTTGTACTATAAACTTATTTTACTTAAAACTAAACCAGTTTTAAGTTATTTTTTATTCAAAATCACAGATTTTTTCTTATTTATCGTTCAAATACTGAGAAGAGACGTGCGCAGAGGCATCGGGCAGCTGCGCCTCACCAGGGATTGCGCAATCACTCAGCTGAGCTGCAGTGAGCCCGTGTTCCTGCCCCTTTTATGTCGCTATTAAAATGTCCAAATACTTTTGCTATATAAACTACATTTCTATAGTTTAGCTGGTGAATATAATGTATAGTGTTTTTGTTGGAAACTGTATGTGTGTGTAACGTGTTTCTTGTGCTGAGCGATCATAAAACAGCTGCGAAAAGGTGCCGTGTGAGGCACACAGTTGTCCTGCCTCATCGAGGAGGCGGGGCTAGTGAGCCCAGGGATTCTGCTTGCACCTCCTCTGCTCCGCTTCAGAAGAAGTGACAGCGCAATGGAGGGTTACATTTCTAAACTAAAACAATTTTCTAATTTGGATTTTCAATCGAAGCAGGAGGTAATACTAAAAGGACGACCAACGCCAGAGCTAAAAGGTTTTCCTCAGACTACGAGACAGAAGACCCGCTCTTTTAAAACGGAGTGGTACACATGAAAAGGCTGGCTGTGTGGATGTCCAGCAAGAAACCACCTTTTCTGCTACTCCTGCCTGTTTTTCTCAGCTTCTGACAATGTCCGGACTCAGATGGGATATTGTGACCTGAAAATTTTGCCAAGAAGCCTCATTAAACATGAGCAGTCGGTCACCCATATTCAAAGCCAGATTGCGCTAAAAACATTTGGGATGTCCAGCATTGACTTGGCTTTGGACAAACAGCGACGACTCAACATCAGCATCCATAACGCTAAGGTAAAAGAGAACCGAGAAATTTAAAAAGATCTCATCAATGCCACCTGCTTCCTAGCCAAGCAGCAGCTAGCATTTCGTGGAAATGACGAGAGTACAGACTCTGCCAATCGTGGCAACTTGTTGAATTATTGCATGCTTTTGCGGAAAAAGATGACAGGCTAGCTAGACATCTGGAGACATCTACTATATTTTCTGGCTTGTCTAACAGAATACCGAATGATTTAATCTAAGCGGTCGGTGATGTCTTTAGGAATGACATTAAAAACGAAATCAGTACAGCCCCATTTGTTGCTGTAAAAGTTGACGAGACCACGGATGTCAGAAACAAGGCTCAGATCTCTGTCATACTGCGTTATGTGGCTACAACTGAAGTGGACTGTGAGGTGAAGGAGGCCTTCTTGGGCTTTGATGATGTGAGTGAGGACAGACATGCTTCTGCCGTTACTGAATATGTCCTGGGAGTGTTGGAGAAGTATGACTGTATTGAAAAGCTTGTAGCTCAGACCTATGATGGAGCCGCTGTCATGGCATCAGAACTTAACGGCGTGCAACCTAAAATTAAACAAAAAGTGCCCGAAGCCATGTTTACGCACTGTTACGCACACAAGCTGAACTTGGTGCTGTTGCATTCAGCTAAGTGCATGCCCGAGTGTCGTATATTTTTAAAAACAGCTGAGGGACTAGCGTCATTTTTCAGCAAGTCCACAAAGCACACTCACTTGCTGGACGATATTGTCAAGCGCCGGTTACTCAGAGCAACGCCAACAAGATGGAGCTCTAACTCCAGGCTGCTGCAGATGATAAGCATGCACCAAAAGGATCTGCGGGCCCTTTTTCAGATCATCACAGAAAATCCTGATGGCTGGGATAATGACACGCTGATGATGGCAGCAGGATTTGATCGGTGGCTGTCAAAAACATCAACGTGCTTTCTCCTTCTGTCATATGAGGACATTTTCACTGTATCTGACGCACTTTTCAGAGTGCTGCAGAACAAAGTGATGGACATTGAATATTGTTTTGCACGCATCCGCGACACGGTTTCAGCTCTCAAGCGTATTGGACTGGAGGTCAACAGTTACTATGACCGGTTTGAGCGGAAATGTGAAGCACTTGGCCTGACAGAAAACCAGACAGCCGACCAGAAATAATCGAAGACAGGTATTCTGTAACATTATGGATAACATCAACGATCAGATGAAGGCTAAGTTTGATCATTTTGGGGAGCTGGCTTTTCTTGGTTTGGCGGATTGCACAAAATTCAGTGAAATGTCACAACATTTTGATGACGCAAAACTGCTGTAGTGATACACCTGTCTTTCTGAGACTGTACTGGACCACACTCTGATCTCTAAACTGCCAAATGAAACACCTTTTCGCTGAATCTCTCAGTGGAACACAGAACACTGATTTATTTTATTAATTTGAATCATAAGACACAAATTAAATCACAAGAGACTCTACTTTGTGCTAATTCAAATATAATCAGGCGGCCGCCACTAGAGGGCGCTAGGGGCGCCGCTCCTCCTTGGATCTGCAGCTCTTCTTCTTCACCATTTGAAGATTTTTTTTTTTTTTTATAAAAGTGAAATAATAAAATAAAAATATTTCGAAATGCATGCATATATGTTTTTAGTTGTGTAGGATAAATATTTTATGAGTAATGATTGTTTTGTTTGTTTCAAAAAACGTTTTCTGATTGTGAGTGACGTACTTCCGGTTTCCCCGCTCGGCGCCGCCTGGGGGCTTTTCCCATGCTTTTCCATTGAATCTAATTATAACTAGCGGCCGCTAGCGGCCGTAGTTTATGTCCCATCTGTACAAAATTATTGAACTGTACAGGTCGCATTTTCCGCCGCTCTCGAGCCTGGACTCGTCTCTTATCGCCACGGATCGCCATTCGCCAGCACTTCCGGTTCGAGCCAAGGAAGGAGGGGGACCATCTCTCTGTTTACAGTCAGAGCTTCACACGGCCAACTAGCGACGTTGAAACAGCTGTAATTATTAATGGTGCCTTTCTACACAGGTAAGCAAGTAATAATTAGTGAGTTTAATAAATCGCTGAGCACACATGAGCAAAGTTTGAGCTGTTTTCATCTGTGTTCGGGACGTGGTGTCGTGTGTGTGTGGTTGTTTCAGTCAGTTACAGTAGCTACTAGCTGTGCTCATGGTGTGGTGTACTGCAAAGTTGCTACTTGCTAGTTATAAACCCGAATGTGTGAAGACGACTCCTGTCTGTCCATCTTCAGCTCATCATGAACTGTTTACTCCTCAGAGTGTCTGTCTGTGTTAGTTAACTTTTGTCTCGTTTCGTTTAGCAGCAGTTGCAAATTTTCTGATGAATAAATCTGAATGAATAAATAAACTTTAGTTTTAGTTTAGTTTAGTTAAACTTTAGTTTCATTATAAGTTGTGCTGTTGTTTCAAAGACACTAAACTTAAATAAATCAAGTAGCAGAAAGATTTAAGCATTAAATAGTTTGAATTTTTCATGTTATGAAACAGTGATTATATAATTATTTGAATTTAATTTTAATATTATAAAGATCACTGTGGATGGATCAATGCAATTGAAATAACCTGGATATTATTATTTATGTTGTATTAAGAAAGTTAAAATGTGATTACATATGTGTACACAAAGCACTTCAAGCAATGTGGAAAATGCTAAAAAAAAATACATAATTAATGTGCCTTCTGTACTTTCTTTACAGAAAAAAATCCACACAACACCTTCATCTCTACACACCAGCAGTGATTATTTCCAATCTACCACCTGTGTAACAGACAGGTGGTGTACAGAAGAAGATCCAAGATGTCCAGCTTAACCTTCATGCAGCAGGTGACTTCCCATATCCCAAAAGTGAGTATTTTTTTCACTTGTGGTGTTTTACTATTTTTAACACTGTATTGATCTGGAGAATGAAAACAAAGTCTCTTGCAAGTTACTAGCTTATTAACATTGAAACATTTAAGGTACATTTATATGGTGAAATGTTATATATGCTAAGATGCATTAGGAGTCAACTCAGGACCTTTAATATTAGGAATATTTAAGAGAACTCTGGTACTAAAAAAATACAGTAGATTGATTCTATTTATTTGCTCTCTCCACTGCACACCTGTAGAAGGAGGTGAGGTCTGAACTTCTCAGACCAGCTCATCTCAGCCGTCTGAGGAAGTAGAGTCTCTGATGAACTTTCGTGATCAGGCTGGTGGTGTTGTTGCTCCAGCTGAGGTTATCGTTCATGTGTACCGTACACCTAAGTACTTGTAGCTGGAGACCACTTCCACTGCAGATCCTCCAATGTTCAGTGGGGTGTGTGGGGTTTGTTTGTTCCTTCTGAAGTCCACAATCATCTCCTTTGTCTTCTTAACGTTGATGTGAAGGTTATTGTCCTTGCAGGACCCAGAGCCTCTTTATCATAAAGTGGAAGAAAAGACCCTTAGACCAGTCTGGTGGGTGACCAACTTAAAGAGACTGATATCGGATTTTAGGTCACTTCAGTTTCTTTAACAACAAACATGAACATGGCTGGCTGTGAGGGGCAAACACATGACATATAGTAGCTAAAAGACAGATGCTTAAACTGCTAAGCTTCAGCAAAAAGAGGAAAATATTGATGAGTAGCAAAACACTAGCTAAAGTAGCATTTTTTTTGCTGAAAGTATCAAAATGCTAGTTAAAAGTAGCAGAAAAGTAGCAGAACAGTAGCTAAAATCTCAACAAGATAAAAAAGAAAACAGATTTAAGAGAATAATGTTTAAGGGAAAGTTTCATATTTTGAAAGATATAAAACTAGCAACAAAAAAGTAAGCTGAAATTAGCACAAAATATGTAAAAAGAACAATAAAGTGGTCATAGTGTTATGATTTCAAAGGTTTACCCAGTTGGTAATGAGACCCAGAACGACACAAGACGAAGAGGTGCAAAAGTAACAGTGTTTATTATTTACAGTGCAAGTCTATATACTGTACACATGTACAGGGATCTTCTGGATTTCCTAGAAGATGAAACAAACTGTCAGAAAGGCTTGACCAGAAGGCTCTTTCAAGATGATTGATCTAGTTTTGTTTGTTATTTTACAGAGAAATCCTTAGTTCCTTGAGATGAATCCCAGAGGGCGAAATGAGGCAGGCAAGTGGTTGGAGGGCAAGACACGATGAGCAGACAACTGGTCCCAGGACCAAGATGGAAACGAGGACTGGAAACACAACAAAAAACAAGGTAAGTGTCTCTCAAAGTATTGTACTCAGAAACTGGCTAGAAGCATAAATACCATGAGTAGGCATCAATGCTCCAGCGAAGAGGACTTGACTGCAGCGTTAAGTATAAGTGGAGCTCATCAGGTGGATCACAGTAAAATAGATCATTTTTCTTCCCCATAAATCAGTTATTTAAAATCTAATCTGGAATCATTCCTCCTTGTTAGACTTCAGTTGACCTGTTTAAGTTGGGCCAAATTTGTTATTATCTTTTGATTTATTTTTCATTGAAATTTAATTATTTGTTAGTTTATTTTTGGAACTGTTAAATTGAATTATTTGGTGGATTTTTGAACACCTTTGTCCTTATTTAAGTCTGGACCCTCACAATTCTATTTATGTTATGAACTTGTATTACTAAAATAATAACAGAATATGATAGAAGTTGTCTAACAATTGAAAAGTGGAAGCAGAACACTCCCATTCTCTTTTCACACTGATGCCTCAAACAAGGTGAAGATGAACCATGTTTTATTAATGATAGTTTTATACAAATGGATACACCTGATATATACAAATAAAAAACATGAACAAACTTACTTTACAGTATACAAACATAATTATGCATACTTCTACACATGCTTAAAAAATTTTTATGGCGCCCCCCCATAAAAAAATATCACCAGCCGCCGCATAGTGTTATTCGTATGAACAGTGTTTATTCTTCAATATGCTGAATGATCATTTGATTTGATTTGATGTTTATTCATTCATTTTAAAAGAACAATACAAGACAGTTTCATCAGATACAAGATTACAAGTAGGATAAAATGAAGGGAGCAGAAAGAAGATGAAATCTTATTATATCTGCCCCTATTTCACAGTTTGTTCAACCAATGATAACTTTCAAGCAACATCACAGAATGAATAGTTCTACCTATTTTCCTAACTGTAATACACAAACTACATCACAAAATGAATAATTCTACTTAATTTTCCTAACTGAAATACATAAACTACTGTAGATCACAAAAAGAATAATTCTACTTAATATTTCTAACTGTAATACACAAACTACATCACCCATAATTCTAATTAATTTTCTAATTCTAATTTTTTTATTTATTTTTTTATTTTATTTTATTTTTTTATAATTTTATTTAATTTTCCTATTTTTTTTTTTTTTTAATTAATTTTCCTAACTGTAATACACAAACTAGATCATAAAATGAATAATTCTACTTAATTCTACTTAATTTTTCTAATTGAAATACACAAACTAAAAGATGGCACAACATCAAGATGTTCACAAAATGAATAATTCTACTTAATTTTCCTAATTGTAATACACAAATTCATCACAAAAATGAATAATTCTACTTAATTTTTCTAACTGTAATACACAAACTGCTTCATAAAATGAATAACTCTACTTAATTTTTCTAACTGTAATACACAAACGTACCGTACATCATAAGTACAACATAATTGTAATACACAAACACGCAAGATTACATCATATATAGTTTTTGAGCAAGTCCTTTTTGACCTTTTTCTTAAATGTATACATTGATTTTTCATTTTTAACATCACTCTCCAGAGCATTCCACAATCGAATTCCCTGAATTGAGGTAGACCGTCCCTTTAAGCTGGTTCTGAATTGTGGTTTGATGAATATCTCTGTCCCTTTGAGATTGTAATAACTTTGTCTTTGTTGTAATAACTTTGTCTCATGTATTATAATGCTGGTTAATTCTTCATGTGATAGTGTGCAACTATGGCAAAGTTCAAAGTATATGTCAGACTGAACTTTCAGTTTTGTTTAGAAATGAGGAAACAGTTTAATAAGATATTAATTTCTCTGGCGTCTCAGTTCTGTCCTTCTCTTAAAACAATCTGCTTATCTATTTTCTAAAAATTTCTTTCTGACGTTCACTTGACGTAAACTAATCTCCTCCCATTCCCTGATTGAACTGACCAATCGGGAAGGAGAAAGTCACTGACGTCAGATCCTCTTAAAAGTTCTACACTTCCTGGAACTGATCCCCCCTCCCTGGGCTGCCACCTTACCGTGGTGGAGGGGTTTGAGTGTCCCAATGATCCCCCTCCCTGGGCTGCCACCTTACCGTGGTGGAGGGGTTTGAGTGTCCCAATGATCCTAGGAGCTATGCTGTCAGGGGCTTCATGCCCCTAGAAGGGTCACCCAAGGCAGACAGGTCCTAGGTGAGGGATCAGACAAAGTGCAGCCCAAAAACCCCTATGATGAGTACAATTAATGGACTAAGTTTTCCCTCGCCCGGACGCGGGTCACCGGGGCCCCACTCTGGAGCCAGGCCCGGAGGTGGGGCACGCTGGCGAGCGCCTGGTGGCCGGGCTTTTACCCATGGAGCCCGGCCGGGCACAGCCCGAAGAGGAGACGTGGGTCCCCCTTCCCATGGGCTCACCACCTGTGGGAGGGGCCAAAGGGGTCGGGTGCAATGTGAGATGGGTGGCGGCCGAGGGCGGGGACCCTGGCGGTCTGATCCTCGGCTACAGAAGCTGGCCATTGGGACATGGAATGTCACCTCTCTGGTGGGGAAGGAGCCTGAGCTAGTGTGTGAGGTTGAGAGGTTCCGACTAGAAATAGTCGGACTCACCTCAACGCATGGCTCTGGCTCTGGAACCAGTTTCCTTGAGAGGGGTTGGACACTCTTCCACTCTGGAGTTGCCCCTGGTGAGAGGCGCCGAGCAGGAGTGGGCATACTGGTTGCCCCCCATCTTGGTGCCTGTACGTTGGGGTTCACCCCGGTGAACGAGAGGGTAGCCTCCCTTCGCCTACGTGTGGGGGGACGGGCTCTGACTGTTGTTTGTGCCTATGCACCAAACGGCAGCTCAGACTACCCACCCTTTTTGGAGTCCTTGGAGGGGGTATTGGAGAGTGCGCCTCCTGGGGACTCCCTTGTTCTACTGGGGGACTTCAACGCTCACGTGGGCAATGACAGTGAGACCTGGAGGGGTGTGGTTGGGAGGAACGGCCCCCCTGATCTGAACCAGAGTGGTGTTCTGTTATTGGACTTCTGTGCTCGTCATGGATTGTCCATAACGAACACCATGTTTAAGCATAAGGGTGTCCATATGTGCTCTTGGCACCAGGACACCCTAGGTCGCAGTTCGATGATCGACTTTGTTGTCGTCTCATCTGATCTGCGGCCGCATGTCTTGGACACTCGGGTGAGGAGAGGGGCGGAGCTGTCTACTGACCACTACCTGGTGGTGAGTTTGCTCCGATGGTGGGGGAGGATGCCGGTCAGACCTGGCAGACCCAAACGTATCGTGAGGGTCTGCTGGGAACGTCTGGCAGAGTCTCCCGTAAGACGGAGCTTTAACTCCCACCTCCGGGAGAGCTTTGAACACGTTCCGAGGGAGGCGGGGGACATGGAGTCCGAGTGGGCCGTGTTCCGCGCCTCTATTGTCGAGGCAGCTTATCGGAGCTGTGGCCGCAAGGTTGTTGGTGCCTGTCGAGGTGGCAACCCTCGAACCCGGTGGTGGACACCGGCAGTGAGGGATGCTGTCAGGCTGAAGAAGGAGTCCTATTGGGCCTTTTTGGCTTGTGGGACCCCGGAAGCAGCTGATAGGTACCGGCAGTCCAAGCGGCATGCGGCTCGGGTGGTTGCTGAGGCAAAAACTCGGGCGTGGGAGGAGTTCGGAGAGGCCATGGAGAATGACTTCCGTACGGCTTCGAGGCGATTCTGGTCCACCATCCGGCGTCTCAGGGGGGGAAAGAGGTACGCGACCAACACCATTTATGGTGGGGGTGGCGTGCTGCTGACCTCAACTCGGGATGTTGTGAGTCGGTGGGCGGAATACTTCGAAGACCTCCTCAATCCTACTGGCACGTCTTCCACTGAGGAAGCGGAGCCTGGGGACTTTGGGTCGGGTTCTCCGATCTCTGGTGCTGAGGTCGCCGAGGTGGTTAAAAAGCTCCGCGGTGGCAAGGCTCCGGGGGTGGATGAGATTCGCCCGGAGTTCCTTAGGGCTCTGGATGTTGTAGGGTTGTGTTGGCTTACGCGACTCTGCAATATCGCGTGGACATCGGGGGCAGTTCCCTTGGATTGGCAGACTGGGGTGGTGGTTCCCCTATTTAAAAAGGGGGACCGTAGGGTGTGTTCCAACTATAGGGGGATCACACTCTTAAGCCTCCCTGGTAAGGTCTATTCAGGGGTTCTGGAGAGGAGGGTCCGTCGGATAGTCGAACCTCGGATTCAGGAGGAGCAGTGTGGTTTTCGTCCTGGTCGTGGAACACTGGACCAGCTCTACACCCTCAGCAGGGTCCTGGAGGGTGCGTGGGAGTTTGCCCAACCAGTTTACATGTGTTTTGTGGACTTGGAGAAGGCATTCGACCGCGTCCCTCGGGGGGTTCTGTGGGGGGTACTCCGGGAGTATGGGGTACCAGGCCCTTTGATAAGGGCTGTTAGGTCCCTGTACGACCGGTGTCAGAGCTTGGTCCGCATTGCCGGCAGTAAGTCAGGCTCGTTTCCGGTGAGAGTTGGACTCCGCCAAGGTTGCCCTTTGTCACCGATTCTGTTCATAACTTTTATGGACAGAATTTCTAGGCGCAGCCAAGGTGTTGAGAGGATCCGTTTTGGTGACCTTAGAATCGCTTCTCTGTTTTTTGCAGATGATGTGGTCCTACTGGCTTCATCAGTTCGTGATTTACAACTTTCACTGGAGCGGTTTGCAGCCGAGTGTGATGCGGCCGGGATGAGGATCAGTTCCTCCAAATCCGAGGCCATGGTCTTGAGCCGGAAAAGGGTAGCATGCCCTCTCCGGGTCGGGGAGGAGGTCCTGCCCCAAGTGGAGGAGTTTAAGTATCTCGGGATCTTGTTCACGAATGAGGGAAAACTGGAGCGTGAGATCGATAGGCGGATAGGTGCAGCGTCCGCAGTGAAGCGGGCGCTGTACCGGTCTGTCGTGGTGAAGAGAGAGCTGAGTCAAAAGGCAAAGCTCTCAATTTACCGATCGATCTACGTTCCCACCCTCATCTATGGTCATGAGCTTTGGGTTATGACCGAAAGAACAAGATCTCGGATACAAGCGGCTGAAATGAGTTTTCTCCGCAGGGTGGCTGGACTCTCCCTTAGAGATAGGGTGAGAAGCTCAGTCATCCGGGAGGGACTCGGAGTAGAGCCGCTGCTTCTCCACATCGAGAGGAGCCAGTTGAGGTGGCTCGGGCATCTGGTTAGGATGCCTCCTGGACGCCTCCCTGGTGAGG
This sequence comes from Garcialebias charrua, assembly GCA_038048925.1. Lineage (NCBI taxonomy): Eukaryota > Metazoa > Chordata > Actinopteri > Cyprinodontiformes > Rivulidae > Garcialebias > Garcialebias charrua. The sequence goes on along the minus strand of JBBPBX010009419.1, from coordinate 1,616 downwards.
TGTTCCGGGCACGTCCCACCGGGAGGAGACCCAGAGGAAGACCCAGGACGCGCTGGAGGGACTATGTTTCTCGGCTGGCCTGGGAACGCCTTGGGATTCCCCTGGAGGAACTGCTCCAAGTGGCTGGGGAGAGGGAAGTCTGGGCCTCCCTACTTAGGCTGCTACCCCCGCGACCCGACCCCGGATAAGCGGAAGAAGATGGATGGATGGATGGATGGATGGACTTCCTGGAACTTCAAGTCGGCTGGAGGAAGTGTAAGATGCACTGACTTTTTTTTTCTGCTGTGGATGCGAGTCATGAGCCAAAGACCCCCGTTCTATCAGCAAAGGGTTACAGCACGCTACTGGATAATCCGAACAGAGCTTTCCCGCTCAGAACTTTGAATGAATTTCCTTTCTGGAATAATTTATCTTGAGACCAAACCAAGAACTGCCACGACTTCTGCCGACTAAAGCAAGTATCAAGGAGACGCTGAAAAGGTAAACCCGTTTGAAGTCCAGCTTGGACTTTGCCGGACCTACGACCCGTTTTACATCCAATGCTGCTTCCCAGCTCTTTACCAGAACCGAGACGGAACGTCTTTAAGGTAAAAGAGCCGCTGATTGTTTACTGGAGCGTATGATGATCTTAGCTGGTGTCATTCTGGTCAGAAATGCAAGATAAAACTCCTCACTTTTTTTCCTCTCTTTTATTCTCTTATCCATCCTTGCCAGAACTTTAAAGGAGACCACATATAGGTCTTTAAAATTTTTATGTTATGTCTGTGTGCTATCTTGACAACATTAATTCATTTTAATACACAAAATAATTCTTAGATAATTAATTATACCCTTTTTAATTCTGCCATTTTTAACTTTCGTTTTGAACGACCGGTTTCTTGAAGTCCACGCCCTTCAAAGATCTGTTTACGCCCTCTGTAACAGCCAGTATCTGTAATGTGTTGTTGTTTTAAAATTAGCTCTTTTTTTATTACTCATTTGACTTACTGTTAGTGCTAGCTTAAGATAACTTACCGAAACCCGTCTGAGCGCGCCGCAATTTGCTGCTCCTTTTAGCATGAGACCACCCGAATCCGATGCTAATGTTAGCTTGTTCCTCTTCCGGTGTTCGCCAGCTCCGCTCGTTGCACGCGGCGATTTTGGGAGTTATCGCTGTTCCAGTCAAGACAACACAAAGTTCACCAAGTGTCTCCCGTAAATTAATCCGTAAGGAGAAGGTCCTCGCTGCTGCGAGGCTGCTGCGAGGCTGAAATGATGTACAGTTGAAGCTCCGCTCCATCCGCCAGAAGAGGGTCCCGTTGCCGCCGGTCCCTACGCCGGGGGTCCGCTCGTTTAATTTTTCCCGGCTGCGCGTTGGGAGCGATCGCAAATACACTAAAAATTGAACTAAAACATAAAAATAACAATTATACTTTATTTATAAAGCCATTTAAAAAAAACACAGCTGCAACAAAGTGCTGTACACATGAAATTAAGAACATATAAACAAAAGATGAGATGAAATCATGAAAAACAACAGTCATGTGTTTAATACTGAAGTGGGTGGAGCATCACCAGGGGTTGCTAGGTGAGGGGCTGGACTCAGGTTTGAGGTGGTTGGCTGCGGTTTGTGACGT
>JBBPBX010009418.1:22871-43935 GCA_038048925.1 Garcialebias charrua | reverse complement strand
CCCAGTCACTTGGAAGCTCTTTCTTACCACCCAGAGCCTTTAACAGCTCATCTCTGAATTTCTCACAACATTCTTCCTTCTTCAGCTTCCACCATTTGGTCTTCTTCTCTGGTTTTACTCTTTTTCTCTTCTTCACAACAACAGTCATTTTACACACAACCATCCGATGCTGTCTGGCCACGCTCTCCCCTGCCACAACCTTACAGTCTCCAATCTCCCTCAGGTTTCTTCTTCTACACAGAATGTAGTCGAACTGCGTACGGTACCTTCCTCCACTCTAATAGGTCACTCTATGTTCCTCCCTCTTTTGGAAATAGGTATTGACCACAGCCATTTCCATTCTCTTGGCAAAATCCATCACCATCTGTCCTTCCTGGTTTCTTTCCTTGACACAAAACCGACCCATCTCTTCCTCGTTCCCTCTGTTTCCTTCACCAACATGTCCATTCAGGTCTGCTCCAATCACCACTCTTTCCTCCCTGTGAATACTCTCTATCACTCATCCAGATATTTCCACTCTTTCCTCCCTGTGAATACTCTCTATCACTCATCCAGATATTTCCAAAATGTATCTTTCTCCTCCCCATCACATCCAACCTGTGGAGCATAACCACTGACAATGTTTAGCATCAGACCTTCTACTTCTACCTTCAGGCACATCAACCTATCTGACACCTTGGTAAGGGACAGTTTTCCTGGACAAAAATACGTTTTTCCTAAGTTTTCCATTTTTATTTTTACAAAGTAGTGTTTAGATTTAATAATCTTTAATGGTCAAGAAAAGATAACAAGTATTAGGAAAATCCTATTTCTTTGTATCACCACTAAAATTTGGCCCTTTATCCAACGTTACAAGGAGCAAAGGTGAAAATATTCCCCCAGAAAATGAGATACCCCTCAATAAATTCATGTATCTGTTGTTGCCAATACCATATTCATTAAAAAACAATATTCTCATATGTGAAGTGTGGTAAACAGCCAGAAAAAATGTAGAGCTATACTTTTGGTAAGCTACATAATGCATGGTATGCACATCATATAGCTTGCTAAAAGTATATCTAGCTTTCAACATTTTTCCTTCCAGCATTAAGGATTTATATTTGAGGAAGATTAAATAAAAATGACAGTTTTTTTTCTTCTTCTTCTTTCAGCTGCTCCCTTCTTCATGGTCACCACAGAGAACTAAGTTGCACAAAATTTATTAAGTAATTAATCATAATATAGTGGGCTACATAAAACTAAATATGACAATGTTTTTTGTGTCTATAAAATATTTTCAATGGAGAAAGTACATTTGTAATGCCCCTTAGTTTGAACAGTAAGCCTTAGCTCATATCACTGCAGAACCAGTGTCTCACATTTTTAACATGTCCATACGCCAACAAAACAAAACAGCATTTGTTCTTCCTTTGCTGAAGGGAGCGAGGTGACCCCACCTTACTGAACAACTATCGACCAATCTCTAAACTCTGCATTTTAGCCAAGGTTCTAGAACAACTGGTAAACTCTCAAATCAAAAATTACCTGGACTCATTTAACATCTTACCTCTCCATCAATCTGGTTTCAGGAAACAACACAGCGCAACGACTGCTTCACTGAAGATTCTTAATGACGTTGTTTAAGCATTGGATGCTAAGGATTATTGTGCTGCACTTTTCTTAGACCTGTCTAAAGCTTTTGACACTGTGGATCATGACATCGTGTGTCATAATCTCTCAGAAATCGGTTTCTCAGATCATAATATTGGTTGGTTCTCTATCTTTCAAATCGGAGTCAATGTGTTCAACATAATGGTATTTCCTCCAGTTATTTAACAGTCAACAATGGTGAACCACAAAGCTCAGTCTTAAGACCCACCCTCTTTACAATATACATAGGTAATATAGGTCAGAGCATCCTTGATGCATCCTTGCATTTCTATGCTGATGACACAGTTGTTTATTGTCAAGCTAAAACAGTTGCTAAGGTTTTCCAGCTTTTGCAATCTGCTTTTGACATCATCCAGTCAGATTTGTTCCGTCTCAAACTTGTGCTAAATGCCGATAAAACCAAAGGGATGCTTTTTCAAACAGGAAGTCAGTCCCAGCAGTTCATCCTCTGATTTTATCCTCAAATGCTGTCCCTACTGAGTTTGACGATTCCTACAAATATTTGGATATCTTGGTCGATTCACATCTCTCTTTTTTAAGCTTCACGTGGAAAACCTAGTAAAGAAACTGAAAGTTAAACTGGGTTTCTTTTTCAGAAACAGATCATGTCTAACACTGAATGCTAGGAAACACCTTGTATCTGTGACTTTCCTTCCCTCCATTCACTATGTTGACATTATTTACATGAACGCTCCTACAAGCACCCAGCAGATGTTGGACGCTGTCTATCATGGTGTGCCAAGATTCATAACTGTCTGTAACTACTGTACCACCACTGCACCCTGCATTCACTGGTTAACTGGTCATCATTAACTTCACCCAGACTCTCCCACTGGTACATTTTCATCTTTAAGTCACTTCTTGGTCTGCTGCCCTCATACATCTCCTCCTACATGTCACTGTGTGAGTGCAGCTACAGCGTGCACTCTCAGGACATGCAGTGTACCCTCAGCCGTTTTCGCATTGGCCAGCCCTCCCCAGTCCAGCTCGTCCCTGGGTGGCTCTGGCCACCTGCGTTCATTACGCATTTGCCGCAGAGCTGCCTTGAAGTGGGTGGGCAGTTCTCTGGAAGTGGGTGGGGTGCTCTCTTCACGTGGGTGGAGTGTTCGTGTTTTAAGAGAGGAGACTCCGCTAAAAAAAATTGTTAGCTGGATATATATATATATATTAGTGTTTCTGAGTTTAATTTTTGTTAATAACTGATCACAAATCAGCTTATGTCACAACGTAAATAACCACGAAGCGCGCACCCATTTCCGCCTTTCAGCGCGACTTGAATGTCATTAAAATATAACTAATATTGTCTAACTGTTGCGCGCAGCCAGGGTTTTAAAATATAACTAATAATCTCTAACTCCTTTGCGTAGCTAGAATATTAAGAGCGGTGATTCCTTCATAAGCAACGTGAACTCCCAAAAAACAATCCGCCGCCGTGGCTTACAGCGTTAATGCTGTTGTATCTTGACCAGACGAAGCGGGTTCGCGTCCCACCTGGGACAAGGTTTTTTTTACGTTTGTCTTTTATTGGAGTAAATAAAAAGGAGTTTTGTTAAGCATTTTACCAAACAAACTCCTTTTTATTTACCAAACAAACTCCTTTTTATTTACTCCAATAAAAGACAAACGTAAAAAAAAACTTGTCCCAGGTGGGACGCGAACCCGCTTCGTCTGGTCAAGATACAACAGCATTAACGCCCTAAGCCACGGCGGCGGATTGTTTTTTTTGGGAGTTCACGTTGCTTATGAAGGAATCACCGCTCTTAACATTCTAGCTACGCAAAGGAGTTAGAGATTATTAGTTATATTTTAAAACCCTGGCTGCGCGCAACAGTTAGACAATATTAGTTATATTTTAATGACATTCAAGTCGCGCTGAAAGGCGGAAATGGGTGCGCGCTTCGTTGTTATTTACGTTGTAACATAAGCTGATTTGTGATCAGTTATTAACAAAAATTTAACTCAGAAAAACTAATTCAGCTAACAATTGTTTTAGGGGTTTCTGTAGTTAAATTTGAATGAAATTCAGCCCTCGCGCTGAGGTTGTTTGAATGAGTCCCGCCCCTGCTGCAAACAACGAATCAAATGTGAGCAGTACATGACGTCAAACTGGGTCCGTGGGGCTGGGCCCGATAGAACCACTTCCAGAACAAGGGTGGATCCCGGGCGGAAAAGGTAAATGCGAACACGCCGAACCCGGGTTAGAAGCAGGGAGAGCCGGGGAGGGCTGGCCAATGCGAAAACGGCTTCAGTGAGGACTGAACTAGGCGAAAGGGCCTTCTCCTACTTCACTCCTGTTTCCTGGAATATCTTGCAAAAAGATCTGAAGCTCTCAACCTTGACATCTCCAAGTGGCTTCAAACATCTGCTAAGTTCATGGCAAAAACCAATGCAGACATCTTCCTGTTTTTAGTTTTCTACATCGCCTTATCTGACTGTATTTCGCTACTTTTCCTTTTTATTATTCTTTTAATTACTATTTTGTTTTCACATGTTAAAAAAAAGTGTACACATCCCTTATGATTGTCTATTGTTGTTGTTGTTGTCCACTGTTGTCATCACTTTTTGTTAAAATTCAGGTCTCTCTTTTAAATGAATCCCTGAGCCCAAGGCTCATTGAGATTAACTTGCATAAATAAAGGTTGAATGAAAAAAATGAAGCATGGAAAATCTCAGTTTAAGGGCCATTGAGCTCTCACCCTACATTATCCCTTCTATAAAGTACAGTACATCACAAAAACAATTGGGGACCCCCTGTATGAATACATAATGGTGAATGGAGAAAGGATGAAATGGAATTTTGCCTTGTGACAGTGAATGTGGCATAAATGGTTTAAACTACTTTTAAATAGTTCAAATAATTAACAACAAAAGCATATCCGAAAAATGTTAACCATTTAAAAAAAAACAGATCATAGTTTAAAACCAAACAAACAAACAAACAAAATTGTGCAAAACCAATAGAAAAATCAAATACTACTAGTTCACATTTGCTGATGGGACTGTGTTGTTTTACATTCAACAACAATAGTTGTTGAATGCAAAAAAAGTGCATAATACATATTTTCTTAGCTCACATTCAACATCCATCAAGGATATCAATATGATTTTTCCTGGTCATTTCATTCAAGAATCTTTCAAAGCAAAAAGAAATATGTCAACAAACCTCTGGACTAGTCAGAAATTGTTTAATTGAGTGAAAGCTCTAAAATGTCAACCTGCTTTCAGGGTTTTGCAGAATGTAAGCATCCAAAGATTTCATGTCTTTTCTTCCAAAATATGTACATCTCAGGTTTCCCTGACTTTATGCTATGCAAAGCTGAAATGGTAAATAAATCCTGTGTGGCCCATTAAATCCAGAAGAATGCAAGTTGGTCAGGTAACGTGACCCCTATCTTTAGAAATTCTTTATAACATGCAGATCAAGTTAATGTTAAGAGCCTTGAAGAAGAAAATTTAGACAGTTTTGCTGTGTATTTTATGAACGCACATTTGTTTTTTAGCTAGTACGAATATGTCTGTGAGTGTGTGGATGGACCATGTGGAGAACAAATTAGACGTTGCACAAATCATCAGAAAGTCTGGTGTGTTGAACAGCTCTGGCCTTGGATGCTACCCAGTTGTTGGATTTAAACAATGCGGAGAAAAAAATGTTGGTATCTGCCAAAACTGTGGGACTGTTGTGTTCATCATTTTTCAAAATAGTAAAAAAAAAAGTCTATAGCTCATCTTCTTGAAAATTCTCCTCAATGCAAAGTGGTTTTAGTAATCTTGTTTATTTTCTAATTTTTATATAATCTGCATGCTACTAAAGAATAGAAAAATAGTGCAAACTAATTTTTTTAAAGTAGATCAGGTCAGTAAAGGTCAGCTCAGGACACAATCTCATATTGCATTCAAACTGAAACATCTCTGTTTTCTCCTTTCATTATAAAAATAGAAAAATGAATAATTCCCCCACCCCCACCCCCCAAGTCACAACTAAAGCTTTTTTCAGGACAAGATTACTATAAAACAGGATGAGTCACAGCACAAAAATTGTCAGTGACGCAAAAAAACACTCAAATGAGAGGGAACAGCAGCCGAGTGGGAGTGAAGTGCACCAGACTGAACGGAAGTAATCACATTTTTGAGCATGACAGAAATCAGAGAAGGACTGTAGACCATATTTGGTCAAACCTGAACATGTTTTTCAGATTAAAAAAAAGATGCATTCAACTGTAAAACAGGCCCATTTATACGATGACATGAAACTATTTTACTCGTGCAGCGCTACTTACTGAAACATTAGCTATGAGCTTTAACTTGAACCCATGATTTCTCCTTCTGTGCACATCCTTGAACTTCCCTGCACCCCCTTGAGCTGTGTGCCTCACTGTTTGAAAGATCCCTTTAAGAAACAATTGACAGGAAAAAATCTGCAACCTGTTGTGTTCAGCAGCAATAAATTCCTCCTGTGTCATAAATTCTTGGAGTCGATGCTAATTGTTTTACAATCCAAGAGTGACAGGACACTTCAGGAAGTCACTTCACCCTGCCAAGAAAAAGTCTAAATACCCCCCCCCCCCCAATTTAGATCTCACTGATGACACACAGATAAGTTCACATCATTATTTCATTAATTCATTATGTAGCCCAATGCTAAGTTAAGCTAAGCTAACTAGCTGCATTACAATAAAGACAAATGCCAAACTTTCGCCAGTTCAGGACAAAATGTTGTAAATCAGTTCTACAAAGTGTAAGTGGTAAACCAAAAAATACAGGACAACTGGGATATTAACTGGTTTCTATATAACTTTATAATGTTTAAATCATAGGCAGCTATTAAATAAATGACAACTAAATATGCTCTCTTGTTTGAATAATCATCCTGATAGTTTCTTTTAATTTTTGAGACAGTTATATAGCTTGAACCTACATTTTTGTTGTTACTGTGCTATATAAATAAATCTGACTTGACTTGACTGTTTTGAATAACTGTACAACATGGGAAATATAAAAAGAAAATAGATAAATGCTAAAATACACAAAACAAAACAAAAAAAAATCATTAAAATAAAACAACTAACACGAGGGCTTCGAGTTAGACAAACCCAGTGACTGAAAATGTCTAAACAGCATTTCTACAGTCCACCTGTTAACACTAGCAAACCCAGGGGAAAAAAAAAACACTAGAACTGCCATGAGTTTGTCAAAATGACAATTCTTCCATTAGGTGTCATGAGCCTGGGGGTGGATATCTTTGTTTGTGGGTAAACATCCCCTCCTGAGAATCTTCTCCCAGCATAATCTTCTCCAGTAGGTCAAAACAAAAGATCCCCCTCACACAAAGAACATTCATTTACATACATCCCCCACAAATTAACCACACATTCCAACAGCATTTCCAACTTGCTTCTACAGAGAGAGAGAGTTGTTTTCACCAGAGACTGCTCTGTAGGTGGGGGGGGGGTTCTTACAAGCTTTGATCAAAAATAATGTTACACTGAATTTTATTTTTTTATTTTTTTTCATTCAACCTTTATTTAGTCAGGTAAATCTTATTGAGCCTCGAGGCCAATGAAACACATACATTAAACAATAAACAATAGAAAAGTAGCAAAAACATCCATCCATCCATCCATCCATCCATCCATCTTCTTCCGCTTATCCGGGGTCGGGTCGCGGGGGTAGCAGCCTAAGTAGGGAGGCCCAGACTTCCCTCTCCCCAGCCACTTGGTGCAGCTCCTCCAGGGGAATCCCAAGGCGTTCCCAGGCCAGCCGAGAAACATAGTCCCTCCAGCGCGTCCTGGCTCTTCCTCTGGGTCTCCTCCCGGTGGGACATGCCCGGAACACCTCCCCAGGGAGGCGTCCAGGAGGCATCCTAACCAGATGCCCGAGCCACCTCAACTGGCTCCTCTCGATGTGGAGAAGCAGCGGCTCTACTCCAAGTCCCTCCCGGATGACTGAGCTTCTCACCCTATCTCTAAGGGAGAGTCCAGACACCCTGCGGAGAAAACTCATTTCAGCCGCTTGTATCCGAGATCTTGTTCTTTCGGTCATAACCCAAAGCTCATGACCATAGATGAGGGTGGGAACGTAGATCGATCGGTAAATTGAGAGCTTTGCCTTTTGACTCAGCTCTCTCTTCACCACGACAGACCGGTACAGCGCCCGCTTCACTACGGACACTGCACCTATCCGCCTATCGATCTCACGCTCCAGTTTTCCCTCATTCGTGAACAAGATCCCGAGATACGTAAACTCCTCCACTTGGGGCAGGACCTCCTCCCCGACCCGGAGAGGGCATGCTACCCTTTTCCGGCTCAAGACCATGGCCTCGGATTTGGAGGAACTGATCCTCATCCCGGCCGTATCACACTCGGCTGCAAACCGCTCCAGTGAAAATTGTAAATCACGAACTGATGAAGCCAGTAGGACCACATCATCTGCAAAAAACAGAGAAGCGATTCTAAGGTCACCAAAACAAATCCTCTCAACACCTTGGCTGCGCCTAGAAATTCTGTCCATAAAAGTTATGAACAGAATCGGTGACAAAGGGCAACCTTGGCGGAGTCCAACTTTTACCGGAAACGAGCCTGACTTACTGCCGGCAATGCGGACCAAGCTATTTATATATATATATATATATATATATATATATATATATATATATATATATATATATATGTATATATATATATATATATATATATATATATATATATATATATATATATATATATATATATATACAGGTAGTCCCCGACTTACGAGCGCTCTGACCTACGAGCATCCGGACTTACGAGCTGGCAAATTTTTGGAAAAAACGCAAAAAATACTGAGTTTTTCTGTGTTTTTTCACCACAGTCCGTTAGCTAAACATGTGGACACACGTTTCCGATCATTTTTATGCACTCATAAGCGGTTTTTCGATGAAAAACGAGTGTTTGTAGTCGCGCTAGCAAAACCGTTCCAACTTACGAGCGAAATTCCGGACTTACGAGACACGTGGCGGCCGTTCCAAATTACGAGATTTCCATGTTACGAGCGCCTCGTTGTAACGGAACTCGCTCGTAAGTCGGGGACTACCTGTATATATATAATATATATATATACTTATAAATATATATATACATATATACATATATACATATATATATATATATACATATATATATATATATATACATATATATATATATATATATATACATATATATATATATATATATATATATATATATATATATATATATACATATATATATTATATATATATATATATATATATATATATATATATATATATATATATATATATATATATATATATATATATATATCACACACTTTATGGTATTGTAGGCCATTGCATTAGGTAATACATTCAGCAATTACTTTTACTTTAATACTTTAAGTATTTTTAAAAGCAAGTACTTATTTACTTTTACTTAAGTAAAAATATTAATATGGTACTTCTACTTTTACTAGAGTATATTTTTGTCTGTTTATTTGCACTTTTACTTAAGTACAGTGTTTGAGTATTTTCTCCACCACTGGATTTACCTGACTATATAAATATGCCCCAAGGCCTCCTCCCCGCCAACAGATTGGAATGGCCTCATATACATACCAATGGCTTTAAAAATGCTAATTCAATTTGTCAGTTTGACAATCCCATGGGTTGCATAGGTAGAATTGTCATTTTGACAAAAACTGGTAGAGCTAGTGTTAAGGCAAGAACTGCTTGGTCAAAAGAGTAAAGTTTTGTGGAGGTCTCCACTTAGCTGCAGACTTTAAATAAAACCATTTATACACCTGATCATATGCTTTCTATGAGTGCTGTGTGTCGTGGAGAGGATGGAGAAGGTCTACTGGTGGAAAGAAGAATATACAGTATGAACAGAAGCAAAAGCAGAGGCTGGAAAGGCAAGTTGACCAGTAGAAATGAAGGACCAATGTTTTGCAGGCTTGTCTCTTTGAAGGACATGTATCACTCCTTGAATCATGAGGGACAGAAGAAGGACAGGCCACTGAAGCAGCTGTGAAAGCATCAAAACAGATCTGTTAAGGAGGTCTGATTAATGAAGTTTTGCTAGGACAAAGGCTGGGTTCTGCTCAGTCTCTATCACGTTATCTGGGTAGAGATGAGTGACGTTCAGAAGACCTGATGACCCCTTGTAATATCACAGATGAGGTTCAATTAGAATTTCATTTATCAAAAAAAAAAAGAACGAAAAAAGAATTTCATTTATCACTGAGATGATGATTCAACAGTAATACCTCACAGACCAAATTAAATATCATCATCATGGGCCAGATAAGGCCCTGGAGCTACCAGTTAATGATCATTGTATAAAATATTTTTTTATTTGATTTATTTTTATTGGATCTTGTTTCTTAAAACTTGAAACCCCTTTTTTGTTTTCCTTATTTCAAACAATTCTCTCTTTTTAAAACACTCAATAACTTTAAAAAGCGATTTAAATAATAAAAAAACAGCTATTGTTACATTAATGATAACCAATAATAATAATAATAATAAATAAATAAAACGATATTGCTCAAATTAACTTTTTTAAATGACCTTTCAGGTAAATTAAAGGCACCTTTGTTATTTACCTCTTAGTAAATTTTACAAAGCAAATGATTTTTGAATGAAAATATAAATATAGTTTAAGAATGATACTATAAATATGCATAAACCGTTGCAGAGTATTGCTTACAACAGAGTCCATCTTTGAATTTTTGTGTTTTTTAATAAACTAGCTCCAACACTCAGCAAGAGGCATCACGACAAAAATGAAGATGATTTGGACTTGTATGTTTTTATGCAAGCTTTTACTTTTACGTCAGGTAAAAATAGTTATTAGCTGCAAAAATGAACAAACGGCATATAAAAGCAATCCGTGCATCGCTGTTTAGCATCACAGTTTTGTCGTCCTAGCTCATGAGATGAATTTTAATCAGCTTCCTGAAATGTTCTAAGCGCAGCCGTGCATCAGTGCATTTGGAATGCATTTGGAAACATGATCCTGATGCCACTAAGACGTTTTGAAACTATTCACCCGCCGACACTAAGGGTTGAAATAAGTCCCACATGTGCACCTTTGACTGGATCAGGACCCTGTTAACCCCCAAACAAGGCCTATGCCGATTCTTTCTAATGACACCCCTCCACACATACACCCCCAGACTTCAGCCCCGTCTGGGTCATGATGGCTGACTGACAGTCATGCTCTGCACACACAAACAAACACACCTCATTATTAGACATGGAGACACAAACACACTCTGGATCCATGGAGGCTGACTGTGTGTTGATAAGGAGGAGGTCAAACAACAGATGGCAGCCAGAGGATTACTGAACCTCTTGCAGTCAATCTCTAGTTAAACACAGCAGACACACACACACACACACACACGCACACGCACACACACACACACACACACACACACACACACACACAAATACAAAGTTGTGCAGTGTTAAATCAGTGATGCACTGATCCACAATCAATTAAATTATAAAAACAAAGAAAAACACAAAAAGTACCCAGCCTATGTTTATTTATAATTAGTTCCTAAGAGAAAAGAAGTTTCAGAAAACTAGTTATAAAAGGAGTTTGTTTTGTTAGAAATTAAATTACAAAATGGTTGTGCTTTTTTCATCCTCTGCTTTTGTATAAATTATAGGTACATATCCTATTTAGGATAAATAATTTTTGTATCCTATGTATAGAAAAATGTCTGAAACTTTGTAGGGGACTGTCGTGGAAAAAAAGTGATTCCCCAAACAACCAGGTGTAGACTTCATCAAATTTATTAAGAAGCTTTGGAGAACAGCCAGCAATCACAGAAGATTAATGCAAATACAAGTACACACTTATTAATGCTTTCACCTGTTTGAGGTTCTGACCCGTTCTGACTTCCTGAACTGAAAAAGTTAGTTTTGTAGAGAACTTATCAAGGGCCCTGAATTGGACTCGGCAGTTTCACACAGGGAGCCGCTGGAGGTGAACAATTCTCACGGATTCTTACGAGGAATAGTCACTGTGTCACATTGAAAAGTCTCCAAAAGATGACCTCTCCGTCTTCACTATCTTATACAATAATCACATCGAGACTGATTTTAATTTGTAAAAGGGACATGGAAACTTTTAATATCATTAATACAAACCAAAAGAGCAGGCACAGAAACAAGTAAAATTATGGAACATGGCGAGTACAAAAATACACATTCCCTTGACATTGACAACAAAAACATTTATTCTCTTTGCAGAGGTCAGAACTAAGACATGAGCTTTAGATTATCTAGCCTTTTTTCTCGACTGTTGTTTTATGTGCAACACTTTGTTGTCATTATTGTGAAGAGTTTTTAAAGTTAGAAGTATCTGACAGTAATCGATCTGAGCACTAACCTGTCAACACTTTTTTTACTCATAAATAATTTTAGCTATAAATTGGATCATTTTACTAAACATATCTATCAGAACTGACCGGGATTATTTGATAAACCAAAATGTTTGGCGTTTTTTTTCTTTGATTTCATGTTTTTATCACAACACTGAAGGTTTCCACAGTTTAGCAACATCCAACATACGATACTAACATAGCAGATTTGTTAAGTCAAAGTCAAAGTCAAAAGTCAAAGTCAACTTTATTGTCAGAACTGCAATATGTACAGGACATACACAGGATTGAAATTGCGTTTCTCTCAGTCCCTCGGTGCAACAGTAACCATTTAAACACTAAAACACAAACATTTAATCAAAGTCAAAGTCAAAGTCAACTTTATTGTCAGAACTGCAATATGTACAGGACATACACAGGACCGAAATTGCGTTTCTCTCAGTCCCTCGGTGCAACAGTAACCATCTAAACACTAAACACTAAAACATTTAATAAACATAAGCATAAAATAGTAAAAGTGTAACACTGTCCTGAGTTTTTTCATAATAGTATAAAAGTATGAAAATTTACACCAACACTGAAACACCAAACACCCAATGAACATAAGCATAAAATGAAATAATAAAAGTGTAATACTGTCCTGAGTTTTTGCATAGTAGTATAAAAAGTATAAAAAGTATATCTATAAAATAAACTGAAGGTTCTAGCATTGACATTTGCAAAGAGTGGCACAGCAGCATATAAGTTAATGTACACAGTATATGTATGAGGTATTTGATGTTGGTATATAGGCAAAGTGGCATATGCAGTGAGGCACATAAGGCACATTTGGCATCCTTAGATAAGGCTAGTCAGAGAATGCTGTATATGTATCTGCAGTAGTGTATATAAAATTAGTGTAAATGTAAACAGTAGTAATAAATGTAAAGCAGTAGTAATAAATGTAAACCGTATTAATAAATGTAAACAGTGAATGTAAACAGTAGTATGACTATAGGCAGTAATGTAATACAAACATTAGTGCAAATATGAGAAGTAGTGCAAACTGAATGAGCACATGACCGAGAGTTTAGTGAATAACCCGTTTGATGACACAGAGTCCAGTGTTAAAATCTTTGTGTTGAGTGGTAATGTGTGAGAAAGTTTTTTGTGTTAAGGCAGTTCAAATGGGAGGGGAGGCAGAGCAGGCAGAGTGTTTAGCATCCTGACTGCCTGATGAACAGAGCTGTCTCTCAGTCTTCTGGTTCGAGCCTGGAGACTCCTCAGTCTCCTCCCTGATGGCAGCAGTCTAAAGCGGCTGTGTAGTAAACATAAGCATAAACATAATAAACATAAACATAATAAACATAAGCATAAAATAGTAAAAGTGTAACACTGTCCTGAGTTTTTGCATAGTAGTATAAAAGTATGAAAATTTACACCAACACTAAAACACTAAACATTTAATGAACATAAGATTACTCTGTGAGTGACATTAGCTCCAGCTCTACCTCCTCATTTGCCTCCCTTATCTCCTCCAGTCCGACAACGTAAATAGCACTAGTTATTTGCTGGCACAAACACATCCGTCAAATTCAGCAATCCAAGCAATTTGTGCACTTTTTGCTTCCGAACACAGCAGATGTTGTCTGTTGTTGTCTCTGCACAATTTAAATATGACACTTCAGCAACAGAAGTGACATAGAGAAAGGGTCAAATGCTTTTATACAGTGAGCTCCATGTTTTAACAGATGAAGTACAGCGAAAACCCTTAAAACTAAATGAGCGACATCTGATAATACTTTTAAGATCAATGTAATGTCTGTACGCAAACATCCTTGGTGAAGGTCACATTTTAAGCATGATGAAACTTGAAAGGACAAGTATCGGACCCTGTTTATAAAACTTCTGCCGAGCAATAAAATGAGAGTTTTGCTGATTGTGAAACTGCCACTTTGAGCCGCAGAGCCGTCAGGAGCTCCTCACAACACAAGTGATGCTCATCATGAGCGTGTGTAGACAGCAGCGTTTCGTCTTTGTTGTGCAATGCTGAGTGACTGCAAACTTTCCCGAGCACGCTCACGCTCCAGCAGCCGTGCCAAATCCACCAAGTGCTCTGTGGATGCTTCACAGCTGTCAGGCTGTTATCATCAGTCACTTCCACAGGGACTGCTGAAACTTGAGCTCAGCCCACATTATGATTCTGAAGTTCCAGTTCAGTACAAACAGACAACTCAGAATTAATGCACATGTATAGCCATGTGCAGGGACACCACCCTCTTATTTGCTCTGAAGCTTTGTCAGTCAAAATATATTTTCAAACAAGCACAAAAATACAAGTTTTATGTATATATATTTTTATTTTTATTGTTTGCATTGGTGTTGATGATTCCCATTTGAATGGCATCGAGCAGAAAAGCATATTGGTGTGAGCAAAGGGTTTGTGTGTTTGTGTCTCTCAGCAACTGATCCATGTCGGCCTATTGTGTTTGGTCCATCTACTTTCTCTCTGGTTGTCCCACATCATTAATCACACCAGGATACTCTCCTAATAACATGCACCAGTAGCTTGTGAGTCACACAGGATTAATCTTGTTCACCTCCCCTTAAACACATTCATTCATTTCCTCAGTTGAGGTAGATCTGTTTCAAAATATTTCCTGCTGTCTTAATCTAATACAAGAATGGTGTGACTGGTTTGCTTATTTGTCAATATTTTTCCATTAGTTATAGTATTAGCAATAAATAATGGTAAAAATATAGTTTAAATATTTTAAATGTGCTTCTGTGGAAAGGTTATAAACAATCAAGATCTTACCTGTTGTAAAGAGGACTTTGTTGAAGCTCACTTTAATTCTGACTAGACCAGGGCCGGCCCAAGGCATAAGCGAACTAAGCGGCTGCTTAGGGCCCCGGGACCACTGGGGGGCCCCCTAAGTGGAATTAAATTTTTTTGGTAACGATTTCAATATGATTCTATTTAACATTGTAAGTTCAGCTTTTGCGGTTTATTGCATACATTTACATAGTTAAGAACTAATTATTCAGATTTAAATTTCTTTTTTTAATCATTTTATGTGGTTTCAAGTAATTGTTAATTTACATTACATGTATTTAAAGTACTCTGGCACAATATTTTCCTGCGGGATCAATAAAGTTCTATCTTATCTTATCTTAAGAATTTCCTTGATATTTGTTATTTTATTTTATTTTGTCTGTTTTTGCACAATTTACATTATTTTTATGCATCCAAGTTATTTTATCTGTTGTTTGTTGTTCATCTTACACTAAAAATTACTTCAGTTTTAGTGATTATAATGCCAAATTACTCAAACATAAAATATTAAATTTTTAGAAGTAGTCATTGAATGCAGAGAAAGTTATATTTTACCAGTTTGTTAATAGGTCGCTTTATCAATACATTCTGCCGTGTCCTGCCTTTTGAGGACATTCATGATCTTGATGTGGCCCAGAATAAAAATGAGTTTGACGCCCCTGCACTGGATGATACATATAGGATAATGTAAACAGGGCTGTCAGAGTTGCAATGAGTTTATGTTAGGTGGGTGAATGATCTGATTTGACTGTTTATTGCAGTAATCCACATTATTAGCAGAAATAGAGGGCCCCAAACAAATTTTGCTTAGGGCCCCATGGAGGCTTGGGCCGGCCCTGGACTAGACTGACGAGCAAATGACTCAGGGCCAGGAACAAAATGGATTGCTGCCAACTTACAAATCTAATATTAAAGATTGCACAGCAGTTCATGTGAATACTGTTTAGCTTTGTCCAATAACAAAGTTTGCATGATATGGGTTTTTACATGGAGTTGTTCGATTATTTGCAACAACAAAAGAACAAATGGCAAAGTTAAAAGTTAGCTGTAGTACTGTGATGGAAATATATTATTTATAGATCTGCTTCTCAATACATTCAATATTATTGTATCCATCCATCCATCCATCCATCAATCGTCTTCATTTTGTTCTGAAGTCGGGTCGTGGGGGCAGCAGCTTGAGCAGGGAGGCCCAGACATCTCTTTCCACAGCCACCTCTTCCAGCCCTTCTGGGAGGATTTCAAGATGTTCCCAGGCCAAGTGAGAGACATAGTCTCTCCAGCATGTCCTGGAGTTTCCCCAGGGTCTTCTCCCTGTCAGACATATCCGAAGAACCTCATATGGAGACATCCAGGGAGCATCCTCACCAGATGCCTAAACCCTTACAATTGGCTCCTCTCAATGTGGAGGAGCACTGGTTCTAGTACGAGTCTCTCCCAGATAACTGAACTTCTCACCCTATCTTTAAGGGAGAGTTCAGCTATCCTGCAGAGGAAACTCATTTCAACTGCCTGTATGTGCAATCTCATTCCTTCTGTTGCTACCCAGAGTTCGTGGCCATAGGTGAGGGTACGAATGTTGATTGACCGGTAAACAAAGAGCTTCGCCTCACAGCTCAGCTCTCTCTTTACCACAATGGACCAGCACAGAGTCTGCAATACTGCAGATGCTGCACCAATTTGTCTGTCAATCTCGCACTCCATTCTCTCACTTATGAACAAAACCCAAAGATACTTAAACTCCTCCACACGAGGCAGAACCTCAGCCTCGGCTCAAAGACAGCAACTGAGGACCATGGCCTCAGATTTGGAAGTGATGATTTTCATTCCATCCGCTTCAGACTCTGCTGCAAGCCACTCCAGTAAGTGCTGGACATCACAGCGCAATGATGCCAACAAGACCACTGCGAGAAGCACCGATAACCTTGTGGCCACAGCTCAAGGCAGCCACTTCAAACATTGTCACGGAACATGGCCCACTCGGGCTCAATGGTCCCCGCCTTAACTGGGACGTGGTTAAAACTCTCCCGGAGGTGTAAGATGAAGATCTTTCTGACGGGTTCCTCTGCAAGGCGTTCCCAACAAACCCTCACTACGCGTTTGGATCTACCAGGTCTGTCCGGCATCTTCCCCCGCCATCTGATCCAACTCACTACCAGGTGGTGATCAGTTGACAGCTCAGCTCTTCTCTTCACCCGAGTGTCCAAAACAAACGGCCACAAATCAGATGTCATGACTACAAAGTCAATCATCGATCTACACTTATGGACACCCTTATGTTCGAACATGGTGTTCATGATGGACAAACTATGACTAGCACACAAGTCCAACAACAGAACACCGCTCAGGTTCAGATCAGAGAGGCCGCTCCTCCCAGTCACGCCTCTCCAGTTCACACTGTCATTATCCACGTGGACATTGAAGTTCCCCAGCAGAATAAGAGTCTCGAATTGGTACACCTTTCAGCACCTTCCAACACCTTCACTAAGGACTTCAAGAAGGCCGGATACGCTGAACTGCCATTTGGTGATATGCACAAACAACCGCCAGAGCCCATACCCCCACCTGAAGGTGCAGAGAAGCCACCCTCTCTTCTACCATGGAAAACTCAAGCACACAGGCACCAAGTCGGGGGTCAAAGAGTAGACCCACACCAGCTCAGTGCCTCTCATCATGGGCAACTCAAGAGTGGTGTAAGGTCTAGCTCCTCTCAAGGAGATTGGTTCCAGAGCCCATGCTGTGCATCGAGTTGAGCACAATTGTAGTTGGTACCTCTCAACCTCACGCACAAGCTCAGGCTTCTTCCCCACCAGAGAGGTTATGTTCCATGTCCCAAGAGCCAGCTTTGGTAAGCCAGGGTCAGAGCGTCAAGGCTCCCAACTCAACAGGTATGTGAGGTCATTATTGCTACCCAACCATTGCTTTAAAGCAAATAACCACTTTTACTGTCACCTGTGGCCATGCAGCATCATTTGGAGCTGATTTAGTAATCTGAACGTACATTAAATTACGTGTTTAACTTCATAAACTCAAATACCTTTATCATAATTTCCTGAATATTTGAGATTTATAATATTGTTGAGAAATGTTTGCAGTAGGCTAAGGCTTTTTCAATTGTAGAATCAACCACAACAGCAGAGAAGTGAGCGGCACAGACCTTCTTAAGACCAGCACGTGCTAACAAAGGCAGAAGTCCACAAATAAAAGATAAAGAAACACGTTTCTTCACATAAACAATATGTTTTTGTGCTCAATATTTATTATTCATGGACTCAGAGCACATTGTGGTTCATTTAGAGCATTTACCACTACAATAGGTCAGAAGCGGAGCTGGGACGCAACAATAAAACCCTAATCGTAGGCATGTTCTATAGGGTCAGATGGAGATAGTTTTTCTTTTTTTAGGGTTAAAGTTAAAATGAGGAGAAAAAACAGACAAATGTGTCATGTCAGATTAAACGAAAAGCCAGTCAAGCAACACACAGAGTGGAGGTCACTGCTGCTCTCGGACAGGTTTGGAGCTGCACACCATCTGACATAAACTGAGGCACGCGTTCTGGCTCCTATGTCAAGCTACTAAATATTACAGTTTCTCTGTGGAAACCATCCTTGGAGTCCCTAAGGACAGAAAGACATGAGCGGTGCTGTGGACAAACACGAGCTAAACCCGCTTTGTGACATCAGAATCAAACAAAGAGAGGATTCAGCCTTTAGCACCTGCTGTTACACACATCTGCCGGCCGATACCTGCCTCCTCACATGCGTCTGGCACACACTCCAACATCCACCTGTGTGAGGAGTCAAATATCAGCTCAGTAAGGACACAAAGAGAGCAGGGGGTTTCCTAACATGCACACACTGTACATAATTATGGCCTGGTCCCCTCTGTCATTACAACATATTTACTCCTATGTGTCAGTCACAGCTGAAAACATGAACCTGAGTGGCTGGAAGCTAGATCAAGAGGAGACGGCGGCGTCATTAGACACACAGCTGTAACAGATGTGGTTCAAACACCAGCTCATAAAGAGCTACGGAGATGAAAATGACCTTAAAACACATTAGAAGATAAACAAACAAGCAAAGCCAAGAGTCTCATAAGCCAACCAGATGGAAATAAAATGTGCCATAAAAAAATAGACGGGCCTGAAACAGTCAGTGTGAGCTCGGTGTTCCCACATGACAGGAAACAGGACTTTCCACACACTACGGCTGATCCAATCTGTCTGCCTCGTGTTTCATCACCAAAGCTGCAGGCAAACAATTTACATTTTACTCTCCGTGCGCTCGCACGGCGCTCATTATATCTCAATTAGATTCTGCCCAGCGAGGACATTAAAGCGGCTGTAATGAGGATGAAGAAGTTTGGTTTAAACAGATAAATAAATAAACATGCAGATAAATAGGGAGCAGACTGGGAATGGGCTCATCAGTATCAAATGAGAAACAAATTGCACCCCTAGACCGCTTATAAATATTGAAGTCTTTGATCTCCATTCTGAATTAGCGATTCATCAGTGACGGAGATGATGAGTGTCTCAGACGATACCCCAGGCAACACATTTTTTGTTAGTTTGTTTCTTGGTCTTGCTTTTACAGACATTGTTGAATACAGGAAATAAAATGGTTCAGATCTTTTGAAGCGGGGTTCATCAGTTAATATCTTGTGGTAGATAGCTCTTTGAACAACCTTTGTTTGGAGAAACAAGTTACCGGTAGATTCTGAACATGTTGATGAGCTAAGGGCTAGTCAGAGAAGGACCAAGAGAAAAGTGGATTGCTGCTATTTGAATATAACCAATCTTGAATCTTTCACTGTGCTTTATGTGAACGCCATTTTACATTTTACATGTCAATTTCACGTCACATCATCTTTCTGGCAGAAGTTTGACATTTTTGCTGGATATTTACACAAATTCCTACAAAAATATGTGTTTGATATGATTTTTTTTTTGGCAGTAAAAAAAAAGTTTATAATAAAGCATTTGCAGGAACTGTAAACTGAAGCTAAAATGTTTGATTTGATCTGTTTTTGGACTCCAACAACTCACTTTAGTTTATTTGTCACTTGAACCAGCTGTTGGCTTGTCAGTCCAGTCAGAACTAAACTCTACATCCGCATCTATAAAAAAGAAGAGCTCTACATCAGGTAAGACATTGATTGTTCATATTTTTTCCACAGAACCCTACTTCAAACAATCTGAACTATACATTTAAATAATGTAAACAAAAGAGCAGTGCAGATCCCTGGCCTCTTAGACAAGAAAATCCAGTCAGATTTAACAGACCCAAACGACTGATTTTCTATCATCAAATAAGCACTAACCATATTAAAGTGAATGTACAAGTTACATAAAGATTTGTCATGTGTGCAAAATCCTCTTTAATCCTCTGCATGATTCAGAGACAAATCTCAGCAGACTTTTATGGAAACTGGCTTCAACAAACCAAGAAGTACTCGTGTTGCATTGGAAACAGATTTTCTTTGGGATATTTAAACACCACTTAGTTTAAGTTATATTCCACCACGTGAAAACATTATGCACATGAATTTTATTGTCAAAAATGGAATGCACACACAGCTTCAAACTGAATCTCTTGCAGGAAAAAAAAATCTGAAAATTGAGAAGATTATTGAAGTATTTCTTATAAAGTGCTGTGCAAAACACATCTGAGCTTTCCCCCATTTCTTTGTTTTGCTTCCAAGGAAACTGGCTTTTCTGATATTTAATGTGGCCGTGAGCGATTTTTCCTGAGACCGTCTGAAGGTTCTGCAACTTACTGCCAATAATGTAAAATTAAACCTGCAGAGAAAAGTCACATTATGAAAAACAGTCAGTCATGGATCGGCCTCCTCACAGCCTGAAGCACAACAACATTAAAGCAGCGTGGGATCATTCTGAAGAAGTGCAAGACCAAAAAAAAAAAGAAAAGAAAGAAATGGAATACAATAAAGATTGTCTTGTTCAGTGTAAACTTGATGAACAATATCCGTTTTTTTCTTGAACATGTTCATGCACATTACACTCATATTTACGCAAGTTATGTTTGTGTATATTTGTGTGTGTATGCATATGCATATATATATATATATATATATACATATATATACATATATACTTTGATCTTTGATCTTAGTTGATCTTTGATCTTAGTTGATACTGTTATTGATTTTACTTGTTTTATTACTTGTTTTATTGACATTTA